>VYYJ01000756.1:0-45338 GCA_021029165.1 Cyphoderus albinus | reverse complement strand
AATTTTTAAAACTATTTCTAATTATGCATCTTCGTGTGCAATTGCAGCAGACGAATAATTTAGCGTTTTTAAATTATGTATTGCATGTGTCACATTTTATTTCAATTACCTACTTTTGTGGATATTATTTGCTTTGTTGTTATTGTATGCGCCTCAGGCATTATTATTACTTCAGTTATGTGACTCAAACAGTAGGTTTAGTTTATATGGCGAGATTTAACTTCACTTGCAGTAGTTGCAGTTCAGTTTAGCTAAAGTAATTTTTGAAAAAATGGATTTCATGTTAATGTATGAGAAAACTTGCGAAGGAAACCCTCACATCACTTCGCATTATATTCTATTATTACGGTTATCTGTTGCAACTTTATTGGCATGGTTGGCCATAATTTATCGCTTGACTGGCTTGAAACAAACGTCTTTCTTTTGTTGCGACATAGCTTAAATACCTACTTCAATAAAATAATTATATACATTTAAGTCTTATATAACAGAGCATATACTGGCCCTAATAATAGAAATAATACCTTAAGCTGAATCTCTGATCCCCAGCTCAGGTGCGAAGATGAGTCAAAAGGATTTTCCTTGCAAAACATTTAATACCTTGATTATACGGTATCGCAGTCGTGTACTGCTGTATAATCACGGTATGCAAAAAGGTACTTGTTTAACGTCCCTAGTGTATACTCAGTCTATCCGTGAATTATTTATGACGTAAGTAAATTGTTTGGTGCAGAAAATATAATAGACTGGGTGCCTATAACATGTAACGCAACAGATAATCTATTTCACCGCGAAGTATACAAAGTCCGGTAACAGTTTCTGATGTAGCGAAGCAAAGTAAGTGAAGTGCGGGGAGGACAACGCTAATCCTGGGGTCATTTACCAAGCACCATGCGGTGACAGGTTAACTTTGAAAGAGAAGCTTAACAGTTTTTAAAACTTGTACTTTCAATGGAAATGTCACGATGAATTGTATTGTCCTGTTTTGTTTCCCCCGCACAATGGCAGTAAATACAACGACACTATGAATTTAACTCCACGGCAGTATTATTCCTTTAAAAGTAATAAATGATTAGTTAACAAGGATATAGAGTGGACGAATTTAAAATTGTTAGAAAACCAAAATGATTAAATACATATTAGAAATTCTAATTTAGAATGTATATCTAGTAGTATGGAGTGTAAAAATTAGCAAACGTTTGATGATTAGCTTTGGGGTTTAATTTGCCTTACCGTTACTCTTTAGTCCACAGAAGCATGGGAAAGTGTTATGATTGTAATCTTCCCTTCAATAACAAATTAGTCTTGAAGAAGAACAAAGCAGAAATAAAAGAGGCGCAAGTTAAACCGGACGGATATAAACACATTATTCTTATCCACATCCACTCCACACTATAATCAAACTATCCTTATGTTAATGTGCAGCGTGTCTATGATAAAGATGAGTAATAATGTTACACAGTATAATGCTGTTGCTGCATTGCGTTGCACTTATTTCTGGCATTTTTTCAAATTAGCAATAAAGTAAGAAATAGTAGATTGCTAGGCTAAAATGGAACTGATGAGTTCGATAAGTACATTAAAGTTATGTATGCATTTTTAGCTCTTCATCCATTTAAGTACAGTAATGACGACGTAGACGCTGAATATTTTGTACTTATCATCACGAAGTTAATTATTAATTCCTTTCCTTCAAGGATTATGCAATGAATTGTTACGGAAGTTGCAATAAGAAAATAGACATGTAACTATTTCAGAGCGGAAGGAAACGTGTCCGACTCACTGTAATAGGTATATTTTTTTCATAAAAAGCAAACTACTGCATCTAAAACTTCCTAACTAATTAACTATTGATTTATCATGTGCACTTAATACGCATGAAATGTTATTTGCAATAAACTCACGCATTTTTATGTTTATCCGTTTTGCATTTCAGATTATGATTCATGATGAGATTATGATGACTAGTTAGATTTAGCACAGAAAAGGCACAAATGCATGGTTTAACATAATTTATGACATTTGGCATGCATGACACAATTTATTGGCATTGTAAATAAAATAATTACCATATAATTGTCAACATATTTACTTTACTTTATTCTAATGAAACAGATATTGAAAGGCGACAAGCTGATGTTCCACTGGGTGCAATCAACGAGCCCCCTCCATTCAACGGGAAAGCAATTCCTGGTGACGCTGGAATCGATTACCCAATTTATGGAGAAGTTCCCAGAACGCAGTTTTCTTGTAAGGACCACAAATGGCCGGGTTATTACGCAGACACTCAGGCTCGGTGCCAGGTATATTCTTTAAATTAGCTAACATGATTAAATTTTATATATCAAGCCGATTTGCTTGTAGATTTAACTATAATTCTTTTAAATCAAAATCTTATTATTGCGTGCAGCATTGGTTCAACGAAATCATTATATATTACGATGCATGTAAAATTGGATTTAGTTTTAAGACCACGACTTTGATTTTTAAAGATAACTGTCATAACGCCTTTATATTTCAGTTCAACTGTAAGATAATAATGGCCGCTTCTATTTTAATTTAATACCGAACTTAACATCTATCAAATGTCATTCCAAAAACAGCATAGTTAAAAGGTGCTTATAACACCTTTCACATTTTATACTTACATATTCTGTGCGAGAACCCAAGCATTGTTGTATTAAACAATACTATGTTACTACCAGAGCGTCAATTTTATTGCAATCATCAAGTGCACAATGATTGGACAAAAAGTAATACCTAATTTTACGGTGTAATATAATACTCCTGATGGTATCAAGATTTCATGAGACTTTTAAATCATCGTGGGTTATAGAATTTATAGTGGAGGGCAAAGCATTAATTACAACTACTTATCAATTTGCATATTTCTGTGGAGGAGTGATAACCCATCATTAATCTCTATCGCTTTCTTTATTTCTCATCTCATCTTCATGAGTGAATCTTTATCATGTATTTAAATCAGAGTAATTTCATTTCAATTGATGTATTTAAAAAAGCGATGAATTCCCATCAGATCATAAACTAGACGAGTATAAGATATGATATAATAGAATAGAATAGGGCGACCATTTTAGTCTCCACATGACTCTATATGATATGATGTGTATTATGTAAATTAAAACGAATTGTTACACATTTTATTTTTCACCTTTGTCTTCACTTCTCTGAAATGGTCTTTGGTCTTTCACATGACCATGGCTAACTCCCCATAATTTAAATCGCCTTTACTCGCCGTTGCATCGTTCAAGCAATGTTGATGATAGTGACAGTCTGTCGTAATTTTATTAAATCACTTGATTAAAGCTTGTTAACAGTTAACAGAACCAAGATTACAACGGCTCATTCATACACGCGTGTAGGAGTTGAGTTAACATTGCTCCACAGGAGTTGATAAGCATCAATTCCCTGAACTGTGGTTGAAGCATTAAAACCGAGGTGCTCTTATTGCTCATCGCAACATTGACATGAGCACATACATAGGGGTAAATATGTATTTAGGTATGACATTTTGACTCTCGTCTTATAATATGCGTCCAACCAAAGTTTTTAATGTTTTAGACGCCCTAACCATTACACTTTTTAATTCATGTTCCCATGAACAGAAAAATGAGGCTAATATCTACTGTTCAGTCCTAAAACCAAGCAGTGGTTTACTGGTCAGTAAATGCAGGATGCAGCTTTAAATGTCCCAAATCAATTTTTTGAACTTAAAAATAATTTTGAAAAATGTTAGCCACGTGAGCTCCTAAATAACACAAATTATCTAAATAGCACGTGTCGATTCCAAATAAGCTGTCTTTAATTTTAATTGCAGATTGCAGTTATATCGTTACATTTTGTTTCACTTGACGGTACAAATTAAACGTACAAAAATTGCAATTTTATGGGAATGCTTCAGAAAAATATTTTATAAATTGTTTATGTGATTTTACAGAGGGGCTCAATTATAACATTAATAGAGAACTTTTTCTCAAGAAATTAAATGTAAACATGGAGTACATCACAAAATGATGCACATTTACATTAAAAATAACACCTCATATAGAATGAATGAATTGAATCACATTGTAAGTGACTTATCGATCGTTATGATGTGACCACACTGTCGCTGTATTCCAACTTGCGTGCACAACAGCAATAAGAACAGGGTCTCAACCTCAAGTCTCGTCTTCGTAGTCATATCTTTGATACATGAAAAATTCCACTGAAACTAATTGACAGTTTTACATGTTCAAATGTCACTGCGTGGACAATGCTGTTTGTTTAAAACGAAGTCACCTTTTTAGTTAGGTGTTATCATTATCAACCACGTTAACTGCTTATCCTTACTTGCTTTTGCACATTTGCCGATAATCTTCAAGTTGTATAACAATTTTTTGGTTTGTTCAATATTTTGAATGAATGAGCTTTGCTTTTGTTCTCTTCAATTGTAATAATAATGCATCATCAAATAACGTAACACTTTGACACAATTTCCCACGATATGCACCGTGGTACCTTTCGAGCCTGTCTCTCTCCCTACCCTCTGCTCTGTACTATTTTAAACTTAACAGATTATTATAGTAATTGTGAAATTAAAAGTACCTTTCGTGTATTATTTCATTCTTCTTGAGCTGCCAATCTTTTTGAGAGAAAAATTGCCACCCATCGTACGCCTTCTTTAGCTTAACTGAACAACGAATATGAATTATCGTACTAGTTAGGTGGGTATTATCATTTTTCAATCAGTGATCAATATCTAGTATAACGTAGGGGGTGACGCGTGACACGAAAACAGAAATATGTACTAAGGACTGCAGTTCAACTGTCATTGAAGAGTCCAAGACTTTTTAATCGTAGATAAAAATGCTGCTTCAAAATAATTAGAAGGTACTAATGCTCCAATCTGTATTTCATGTTACATTTTACATGTTTTATCGACAGGTTTTCTGGATATGCCAAAAGCATCGCATGGACGGATTTCTTTGTCCCAATGGAACACTTTTTAATCAACAAGTTTTCGTATGCGACTGGTGGTTTAATGTGGACTGCTCTGCAGCACCAGAATATTATTCCAGAAATCAATTTGTGTACGCCGGCCCTGGCATTGGCATCGATGGACAACCCGTAAGAGGGCTGTCCTTACCGATTGCAGCGACAAACCGGGTAGCCAGTGTTCTTCCACCTCTACCACCTCCAATTAGAAACAATAATTTCCTGATTGGAGGTACATCGGCAGGAAGTCAAGTTCAAAGTAGTAATCAAGTGGCTCGCGTTGCACCAGCGACCACGCGCCCCGCGGATTTCCAGAGTAGAGCGGATTCCCTTAATAATTATCTCAAGTCCATTCAAGGTGGTACAGGGTCAGGTCAGAGTTATCAGAGCCAGCTTGTCAACCGACTGCAAAGTAATCCCAATCGCCTTCATGACACGGGAAGCAGCATCAAGGGCACTGTCATACCTCCAATATTGGCATCACTCCTCAAAGACAAGGATCGCAGAGTGCCCGCCGCTTCCTCCCAAATCTCACAGGCGCAGATTTCACATCTCGCAGGAACCTCGCGACCAAGCGTGGCAAATTATCAGCCACAACACGTGGAGACAGTTTCGATTGTCACAACACCACCACATCCCTCCACAAGAACAACTCCGAGGCCACCACCTCCTCCAATTCCCAAGATTCCTGTGAGCGCTAAACCAATCAAAGGACCAAGTCCAACTCCATTCGCCAATGTAATCAAACTTGGAACAACTGTCACCGTTACATCTCCAAGACCAGACTATAGCCATAGCACAAAGTCATCTCTCTTCAAAGGCATAATTTCCTCTACCGTCAAACCGTCCAAGGCGTCCGGATTTAGATTGACCAGTAATAGCTTAGCAGCTAGTAACCAAAGGCCAAAGACGGTAAGCCTCCATCATCCAGGACCCACTTCCGCTCCTCAAAACTACCGCTCAAGACCTGGCCTCACTGAAGACCCCACAAACACTGTGAGACCGGCAGACTACACTCCATCAAGGGCTCCAGATCCAACACCTCCAACTGCTTTCTCCTCGCCAGGGTACTTACCAACAAACAGGCCTCACCAATATGTGGAAAGCTCTTCCTTTGGAAGGGGAGACAGACATGGTTCTGCATCTTCCTCCAAGTCCACAGTGTCCCATGGCATGCGAAGCAACCAATTTTCAAATGTCAATGGACAAAGAGAAAACATTTATGCTACCAGTAGAAAAGACACTTTCGTTGAATTCCCATACAGTCCTTCTCAGCAGAAAAATAAGCAAAGACTTGCGGAGCAAGCAGCAAACAAAGACGTCAGCAGTTCGAAACGTATCGCTACTGCAATTCCACATTTCTTCGGTCAACGAAGTAATGTCTTTTCTGGTTCTGCTGGAACTGATAGTTTTAGCTATATCAGTAACAACAATAAAGGAATCGTCATTGACCACACAATCAACCATTCGCAAAGACAGGGGCCATTTACAAAACCAAATCACCAGGCGCAAGAACAACACCACCGTGATAATAACCACTTTCCCCAAGATCAACAACCTCAGCACAGTGGCCCATCCAGGCAGTTGGTACAATATACCACTACAAGGGCTCTCGCCCACGCCCACCGCACGCCAGCAGTTTGTCCAGATAGAGAATGATGGTCCATCTCCGTCAAGACTTACTCCAAGCTTAGCTCCTCCTCCACAACAAATCCATCAATCTACAAGGAAGCCAGAACAACGATTCATAGTCCCGCTGGCACCCTCACCAACGCCCCATCCCAACCATTTTGCTTCTTCAACTCCTGCACCACCTCACCAGCAGCACCACCAGCAGCACCAACAGCAGCAGCAACACCACCAGCAACAGCAACAACAGCAGCAGCAGCAATTCCATCAAGTGCTTCCTCAAATAACACCCACACCCAACATTCCCACCTCAGTTACACTCTACCTTCCCTCCTCAACTGCATCCCACATTTCCTCCACAATCACACCCAACTTTCCCCCCACAACATCACCCAACATTCGCTCCGCAATCCCATTCCACTTTCTCTCCTCAACAACACCCAACGTTTCCTCCACAGCATCACCCAACATTCGCTCCACAATCGCATCCGACGTTCCCTCCAGTGTCTCATCCCACATTCCCTCCTCAGTCACATCCGTCATTTCCCCCTCACTCACATTCTACGTTTCCTCCAAACAGGAATGATGGAGTAACTCAAAGAGACGGTTTCGCACCTCTCAACTCCGGTAGCTTTGTCTCCATCCAGACTACCGCGCCTCCATTCTCACAGCAGATTCTGAAACACAATTCTCTTCAGCCGTACCAAGAGCCACTTAGAGGTAATGGAGGCATTGTAACTTACACCACAGGAGCACCCCCACCACCACAACAGGTGATTTTTACAGGTCCTCCGACAACCACCAACCATAACGTTGGACCCATTTTTACCTCCACTGCGGCACCAAGAAATTTTAACCATGGCCATCATCAGCAAAATGTCCTGTCATCAACACCTCAGCCAAAGTTTGTTTCCTCTACCGCTCCAGGGTTCATCGAACGCGTTACTCCTCCAAGTGTTCCCGCATCACCGACACCGTATTCGACTCCAAACAACTTTATCGCTGCACCCACTCAGAGCTCATTCCGCTCAACAAGCCCTGGCCACAGACAGAATCCATATTTACCACATAATCATGGAAGACAAAAGTCCAAACAGCAACATCGGCCACCACCTCCACAACAACAACAACCCCTGAGTGTCGGAAGTGGTGCAACCTTCCCCGCTGGAGGCATTACGACCACCATAAAATACCCGGAGGGTACAGGCAAACTGCGTCTGGACTTCAGCGGAGGAAACGCCCATTCAAACCGGAAAAGCATCGTAGATTTCACGTACTCAGCAACACCATCATCAACGACGCCTGTGCCTCCATCCCCACATCCAAATTACATTCACCACAGCAGCACGACACCTTATCCTACATCTGCAGATCGCTTCACACAGGCTGTGAGCAGCACAACTGTAAGACCTTACCAGTCGCCTCCAAGTAGTTCTGGAAGTCGTTTGGCAGGTGCAGTGAAGAACAAATCAAATTTGAGCAGCAGTGCGATTTATGTCGACACTGCTGCGACAGCCGAGTCGGTTTCGACCCCGGTGTCGGTTCCATCGCCGTCGGCGACAACCCCTTCGTCGATAAGCACCCTTCCGCCAGTGTCGACATCAAATTATGGACTGAGGCTTTCTGCCACTGCCAAAAAGAGAATGACAGGCGCATGGCAAAGCTATTTTAGCTCCAACTCCAAGAGTGAAGCATGAAATATACTATAAATTTTAATGTATTTTTTTAATTAGCCAATTATTTAATTTTCAGTTACAGCGTCAAAAGCGATGTTTTACTAGTAAATGCAGTTGCAGATTTTGCCGATTGTCTCTCATGTTCATAAAATATACTCATTGAATTACAATATTTGCCTATTAAATAAATTCTGCTAAAATATGTATGTGGACGTAAACTGAATAAAGTCAACGAAACCATAAAGGAGCCAAGGCCAAAGCCAAAGGTGAGGATGTGCAGGGGAAATCGATTTTGAGAAAGGATGCTAAATGATTTTTTTTAAATTGTATTTACGTTTTGTTATAATTTAAGACACTAATTATTACTGGTACCGGACTGAGTGTATTAAATATTTTAAATCTATGTATTATTTTGATAATCCCTTCATCTAGATTTCTTGCAACCTGCTTGTGAATTCGTTTTTTTCACTCAAACTGTTAAACTATGGAAAGATTTTCAAATATTTTGTACTTAATTAATGTTTCGTGAATCTTGGCTAACTTACATTACTTTGAAAGAAAATGTAATCCTAATCCTATATTTCAATCTTGTATTTTATGATAGTTTTGTCTGTATTTTTCAGTCTGCATCTCATTAATTGTAATATTTTGCGGTATTACGATTACCACTGATGCAATAGAAGGGATGAGAGTAACATAACGTAATTAATGTTTTTACTGGACAAAATAATGATAATAATAATGCAATTAAATATACCATTAGTTCTAAGATAACTATGTAATTCTGTAAAAAAGTAAGGGCCGTGAAAGGATCATTTAGATCAGAGTCATGACATGCATGAAAGATTTAAATATCTCTGGCATCGGCAGTCGGTGGAAAATAGAACGAGGGAACGAAAAATGAAACGACAATGAATTAATAAAAAGGAATTTAAAACCGATATTTCATTTTCCTTGCGCCTCGTTCTCGTTTCAGTATTTACACAGCACAAGTAAAAAATTGTATGAAAGATTTGTAATTAGACAAAAATTGATGTATAAATGCCATATGTTTAAGTGACATCCACCACAGAAATTGTGTTATTTACAAACTTGTAAACATTTTTCAATAAAGTTGAAACCGTTTCGATAAAATTGTTTCGTTTCGTACATTGTTTAATTTAATTCAATTCATCAATGATGAATCATCATAATTCAGTCATTCACAAACAAGAAGCATCTTATCATCCACCACACCACAATAAATCATAAAATTATGAATTATATAGTATTTAGGTACCATTATAAAAGATGGCGACGCGGCGGTTCTTGAGTTCTAGTATGATGTTTTGGATTTTGGAAGACAAAGACGAGTTTCCCACCGGCACAACTGCCACTATTGACTATTGTTGTTGTTGGACAAAAACCATGAATGAACGTGAACATACAACATAAAGAAATGTTTTTATGTAGCCACATGAAATGCACCATCGTTTTCTCTTTGACACAAACATTGAAACATCTGCTCTTTACGAGGTAGTTTTCAGCGGAAAAGTGGTCTGGGTCTGACAGATAAACAAAAGAATTGGAGCTATGCAATTTATTTATTCGCGATAACTGTAACTTTTTGGAAATAATTGTTGAATTTGTATAAATTATTATAGTTTACCTTACCGTTCGATCTACCGTAATTAATTACATCAACTTATATTTGGCAACGTAATGATCACACTACAGTTAATTTTTCCAAGTTCGGAAGTCCGTTCCTTAATTGATTGGTGTTTTGCGGTGGTCCCTTCCCTTCCCTACTCCACATTTGTTAATTGTTAGTGATTGCAATGGCGGAGATTGATGAAAATAGCAGGGAAAGTTCTGATCCCAGCATTATTTATGAGTCTGACCAGGATTTTTTCGATACCGCGGAATATTATGGTGCAGCAACTACTAGTGGATGCACCACGGAAAATGATTCACAGTCCCCGTCTCAGAACGGTAACGGTACTGCAGATTCCGGTACCTCGAGTGAAGACCTGGAGAATGATAAGTGGATCTCCAGTATAATGAATGACCTTCAAGAAGATGTAAGGTTTAGCAACGGAAAAAACATGTTTGTAATTGTAAGATATTAAGCATGTTGGTTTGTAAATTGCATTGAACGTTACTTTAATTTTCTTTAGGGAAACATCGAGGCTGCAGGACAAACCGTCATGTCAAACATGGCAGAAATGCTTGAATCCTGTAAACAGAAGACAGATTTATGTAATTTGCTCAACATTTCGCCGGATCGATTATCTTCTCTGGTGGAAATTCTTCGAATGGTGTCATCATCAAAATTAACGAATGGTGGAGTTGGAAGTGATTCATTTTCACATGCCGAAAATAGTAGGACTGAGATTCAAGTACACAGTGATTCAAGTGACGATCTATGTTTTTCGAGAGCACGCAATATTTCCAAAAAACGTTACCGATTTCCGGATGAAGAAGACGACAGTGTAATCGAAATTGGAAGCCCTTCCCCAAAAAAGAGTGCAACTGTGAATAATTGTAAAACGCCTATTCGAAATCACAGAGATACATATGACTTTTTTGGCAGTAGCAGTATCCCAGCACCATTTGACATAGCAATAGACTCATCCGAAGATGAAGAATATTCCATTCCAGAAGAAATGGAACATTCCGGAGCTTTTAATTCGAGTTCCGGCATTGGTAACCTTGATCAGTCTTCCACTCTTTCCTCACTGCCTTCAACATCAAGATTAAAAACGCCAGATAAAAAGACCACAATAAGAAGTAGCGTATCTCCTGGTGGAAAAATTGACCCGAACACTTTCGCAGTGGGGACGTTTGTTGGAAAGGTCACGAACCATGGAATAACCGGGGAATTTGATGGATATAAATATCCACATTCTTCTATAATGTTGGATGTAAGAAGTTTTAATGGTGTAGCATTGGTGCTAATAATTTTTAATCATGAATTCCTAATTAAACTTGTATTTTTGCTTTATGTAGGTTTTAAAAAATAAATTTGGATTGAAGAAGTTCAGACCAATTCAATTGCAAGCAATTAATGCAACTCTGTTGGGACATGATTGTTTTATCATGATGCCCACAGGGGGTGGGAAGTCCTTGTGCTACCAACTAACCGCAGTGATTTCACCTGGGGTCACAATCGTTATCTCTCCTTTGAAATCGCTGATTCTAGATCAAGTTCAGAAGTTGCAGTCTCTTGACGTATGTAAAGCACAACATTTGTAGTTTGGTAGTCGTATGTTTCAGTTCCTATTATATTACATATTTTATTGAGATTGCTCAAAACTTCCTGTGTTTCAGATTCCAGCAGCACATCTGTCTGGGGATATAAATTTGGCGGAACAGCAGAATGTCTACAAACAAATGGAAGGTTATAGTCCAAAACTAAAGCTTCTGTACGTAACTCCGGAAAAGATAGCAGCGTCGGGAAGACTGGAAGACCTGTTCAAGAATCTTTATAATCGAAATTTGTTGGCAAGATTCGTCATTGATGAAGCTCATTGTGTTAGTCAATGGGGACATGACTTTAGGTGATTTTAACTTTACTTACTCTTTGTTTCATACCTTGTCCGAGAAATTGACACGCATTCTTTCTGATTTTAACTTTCTCAGGCCTGATTATACAAAGTTGGGAGTATTACGACAGCGCTTTCCAAGTGTAAAAATTATGGCTTTGACTGCTACCGCAACACCAGTTGTCCGAGCCGATATCTTGAAGCATCTAGGAATGCAAAATTCAAGATGGTTTTTATGCTCTTTCAATCGCCCAAACCTAAAGTATGAAGTTCGTCCGAAAAAAGGAAAAGCAAGTAGTTATCAGGATTTAATTGAACTACTAAGAAGTAAGGATTTGTACGGACTCTCTGGAATTGTCTATTGCTTTTCTCGGCGAGATTGTGAAGTAACTGCGGATCAGCTAAATGCCGGAGGCATATCTTCGGTTGCTTACCACGCAGGACTGGCCGATAAACAAAGGGCTAAAGTACAGAGAAACTGGATTGATGATGAAATAAAGGTTATCTGTGCTACAATTGCTTTTGGAATGGGAATTGACAAACCGGATGTAAGATTTGTCATTCACTACTCGTTACCAAAAAGCATTGAAGGTTATTACCAAGAGTCTGGAAGGGCTGGCCGAGATGGAGACGTTGCCGTTTGTATTCTCTTCTACGCGTACCAAGACGCAATAAAAATTAGGAGTATGATTAAAAGTAAGTTCGTTTTTCAACAGATTAACATTCTAATATTGTAATGTTTAGAATCATAATTCCAAATGTGTTCCATTTCAGAGGAGAAAAGTAATTTTAACGCTCAGAAAACACACATGGATAATTTAGGAAGGATGGTAGCTTACTGTGAAAATAGAACTGATTGCCGTCGTGCTCAACAACTTCATTACTTTGGAGAAATATTTGATACTGCACTTTGCAGGTTCGGATTTTATTTTATTTTAAAAGATTGCCGATTGGTTTTGGATTAAAGTTAGGAGTGATTCTTGAAACAAAAAATTTCTTTCAACCTCTTAAATTGTCTGTTTTTCAATTTTAGGCGGGATCCTGCAACAGTTTGCGATATCTGCTCTCAAAGGGTAACTAAAATAGTCTCTTCCTTTGGACTGTTTGTCTGTCTTATTAACTTGATGTTATGTAAGACTAAACAAATTGTTTTTGTTGCCTTTATAGGAAGCGTATGAAGTTAAGGATGTTACTGCTTTGTGTAAAAAGATTTTGGAGGGGATAAAACTAATTAATGCCGTCGGGAATAGAGCGGTTAAAGGTCGGTTCAAACACGAAGGTAACTTTACTGTTCTGCACTTTGCCGATGTCATCAGAGGAGCACAACATAAAAAAATAGTGGATGCAGGTGAGTGATACATTTTAAACCTATATATTTTCTTCAAAACCTTACTTTTACTTATCATCATGTGTCACTTATCAATAAATTGCATTACAGGACATCATAAGCATAAAATACATGGAATACTACAAGACTGGCAGCGGGGTGACGTGGAGAGACTTCTTCGAAAGCTCGTAATTGAAGAATACTTGGCCGTAAGCAAAACAGAATTTCAGTCGAGCTTCCATCCAAGCAAGGTAAAATTTACAGAATTAACTAAACTCTCCACTTTTATATTTTTGCAGGAAGAAATTTTCGAATCTCGCGACAAAAAGATGACTTACGCTTATGTGAAAATGGGTCCAAAAGCTGAAAGTGTTATAAATGGCTTTGTTGCCAAGATTGACTTTCCTATGGCAAAGGAGAAGGAGAAGAATGGAAGTGCCACTGTCAACAATTCATCCTCAGCATCTCTCAACTTGGGCCTGGAAGGCGAAATTGGCAATTTGCAGAAGAGATGCTATCATGATTTGATAAAGAAATGTAAAGAAATTGCAGCTGAAATTGGAGCCAATCAATGGACCACAATTATGAGTGTACAGGCTTTACGTGCAATGAGCGTGGCGATGCCGGAGACCCCCAACGACATGCTTCAACTTCCAGGAGTAACAAAGGCGAATTTGGACAAGTATGGTTCAAGGCTGTTGGAAATAACGGTGAAGTATTCAGCAGAAAAGTTTACACTACTAGCGTGCGAGCAGGACAATATTGAAGATTTCAACAGCCAGCCGGGGCCTTCGACTTCTACTGCCAGTGCGAGATCTGTGCTTAAACCCGGATCGGCAATGAAGAAACGAATAGCAAAACATATCGGAGAAGATGACGACGGTTGGGTTAACACGGATTCACAGGCATCTACGTACTTTGGAGGGGGTACGTCAAGATCTAGAAAACCAAGAGCAAGAAAGAGTGGGGTTGGGGTAGGCAGAAAAAAGACGTTCAGTTATGGAGCAAAGAAAGCCAAATCAAAATCACCAACTAAAAGTACAAAATCTAAGAAACCCATTTCTGGAGCCGGAAGTTCGAAGACGAAATCAACGACGAGTAACGTTGGGGCAATCGGTTTCATGCCGATGCCAATGCCTCGTCAGTATTGAAAAACTAAGTGCAGAGAAGTCAAACGTGGTAGTATTTCTGTAACTTATCCATTTTTAAGCAATGACGCTCTGAACAACTCCCGCAGCAGAGAAACATCGTCTAATCTTAATCATTTCTAAACCGTCCTGTTGTTAACTAATTTATACTGATTCATTGTAAGTGTAGTTTGACGGATGTATTACAGTAAGACCTGTGCATAAGGTAATTGCCAATTTCTCATTTCATTATTTTAAGGTAATGTCTACACATTTCAATACTCATTGAAATTGAAATTCCAGTTTTGTAAAATTCTTATTAATTTTATTTATGCAACAATAATCAATTTTAAGCGTTAAAAATTCTATGATATTAAAAACGTACTGAACAGTTAAAATAAAAATCTGATGCAGTTTGGATCCGAGGCATTTTCTGTAAATATTAACCTCGTTTTGAAAATTTTTATTCACCTTTGAACTATTTTCAATTTTTGATTATTCATTTAAAGCATTCATTCTCTGATCCTCTGACCTGACTGAGGTCTTCATGATAAGCAATTGGCAGACAATGAAAAGGAAGCACCCGCTGCTGACGGAAAAGCAACAAAGAAAAAATCATGATTAAAAATTCCCGCCTTATCATTTTGCCCCTATCATAACGCGGAGTTGTCGGTTGTATTTTTCTTCCTTTTTGGTTTGGTTGCTTCCTCCTCTATGCTGTCAGCGATGAAGAAATGTGTGTGCTGTAGCAACACTGCTGCTGGCGGTCGCACGCGCAAGCTTATGCACAGGCTTGGGCTCCGCCAGCCCACTGTCTCACGCTCGCCTTTCCGCCGATTTGCTACTAGTAGCACAATGCAACATGCAACGTTGCCTGCCTCTCTGCCCTATAAAGACGCCGACTGACGTTTATGACTGTCGTCGTCTAGGAAATTTCAAGTCTTCGCTATTTGGTCGACTTGTCGTCGTTCGTCGATTTTCCATTTAGTCGTTGGTTTTTTGTGCTAGAAAAATCTCGATCGTTTCATTTTCGGATAAAACATTCGCCGCGTTTCGCTCAACTTCTCAGCTCAATTTCGATCGTTGCTTCGGAGGAGAGTGCTAATCTAATTGTTGTAAAATTACATAATTTTCGATTTAATTTTGACAAATCGTTAATTGATTGCAATTAAGTTATTACCGAAAGTAAGAAACGCTTCGCTCGCTATTTCGCCTGCAATTTCTTCGTGCTCTTTTGGACTTTGTGAACTTGACGTAGTTAAAGAAAGATAAGCCAAGATGGTAAGTAAAGTTTGGTATTATGAAACATTTTAATTTTTGAAACATGGAGCATTAATTTGATGATGGAGATGTGAAGATGATGGAATTCCAATGATTCGCATAATTTCATTTTCACGATTTTTAGCGTGAATGTATCTCTATCCACGTTGGACAAGCTGGAGTCCAGATTGGTAATGCCTGCTGGGAATTGTACTGTCTCGAGCATGGAATCCAGCCCGATGGCCAAATGCCTTCTGACAAGTGTGTTGGAGGAGGTGACGATTCTTTCAACACCTTTTTCAGTGAGACCGGTGCCGGAAAACACGTTCCCCGTGCTGTAATGGTGGATCTTGAACCAACTGTTATCGGTAAGTTCATTTTAACTTCTCAATTATTTTTTTTCCACGGTCATTCCTTGGTAATGAGTTGGTCCATAGTAACGAAACGATGCAAATGTTTTCATCCACTTTGATTAGATGAGGTCAGGACCGGCACCTACAGGCAACTTTTCCATCCTGAACAACTCATCACCGGAAAGGAAGACGCGGCCAACAACTATGCTCGTGGACATTACACAATCGGAAAAGAAATTGTCGATCTGGTTTTGGACAGAATCCGGAAGTTGGCTGACCAATGTACTGGACTTCAAGGATTTTTGATCTTCCACTCCTTTGGTGGAGGCACTGGCTCCGGATTTACATCACTTCTCATGGAGCGTTTGTCTGTCGACTACGGAAAGAAGTCCAAACTCGAATTCGCCATCTACCCGGCTCCACAGGTATGACATAACTTTATTAACTTTTAATTGCTGCTTCACCTTTACATCGATTTCTTGCACGACCTTATAAAATTTTACTTATCTAGGTTTCAACAGCCGTTGTTGAACCATACAACTCCATCTTGACAACTCACACCACCTTGGAACACTCTGACTGCGCCTTCATGGTTGACAACGAAGCCATCTACGACATTTGCAGACGAAACTTGGACATCGAAAGGCCCACCTACACTAACTTGAATCGTTTAATTGGTCAGATTGTATCATCAATTACAGCATCCCTCCGCTTCGATGGTGCATTGAATGTTGACTTGACTGAGTTCCAGACCAACTTGGTGCCATATCCTCGAATCCATTTCCCTCTGGCTACTTACGCACCCGTAAGTTAAAGTTATTAATCTTTCATTTTTATTCTCTTTTAAACTTTTGTTTATTTAAAGTCGAAGTATAAAACTTGATAATCCTCGCAGGTTATTAGTGCAGAAAAGGCTTACCACGAACAACTCTCTGTGGCTGAAATTACCAATGCCTGTTTCGAGCCTGCCAACCAGATGGTGAAATGTGATCCTCGGCACGGAAAGTACATGGCCTGTTGCATGTTGTACCGTGGTGATGTGGTGCCAAAGGATGTCAATGCTGCAATCGCCACCATCAAGACCAAGAGGTGAGACAAATTCAATAACCAATCAGAAAATCTACCGAAGTATAATAATTTCATCTTGTGAACCAAATAATTAATTTGAACTTGTCTTTCTCAGGACGATTCAGTTTGTTGATTGGTGTCCAACTGGATTCAAGGTCGGTATCAACTACCAACCGCCAACTGTTGTTCCAGGAGGAGATTTGGCCAAGGTTCAACGGGCAGTCTGCATGTTGTCCAACACCACGGCCATTGCTGAAGCCTGGGCCCGTCTTGATCATAAGTTCGATTTGATGTATGCCAAGCGAGCTTTTGTCCATTGGTAAGTTGCTTCCAAACTTTGCATAGTTAAAGTCACTGATTACAATTTTAGCAGTGATTGATAAATGCTCTTTAATCTGTCATTTTCAGGTACGTCGGTGAAGGTATGGAGGAAGGAGAATTTTCCGAAGCTCGTGAGGATTTGGCCGCCTTGGAGAAAGATTACGAAGAAGTCGGCATGGACTCGATCGAAGGCGAGGGCGAAGGTGGCGAGGAATATTAATTGTTGTCTTGTACTATGGTCTTGTAAATTAAATTCCATTAATGACCATGTAAGTGTTTCTTTCATTGTAGTAGTGTCTATATCATTCAAAAAAATATAACTTTGTCATTAGATCTGTTTCAAAATTGTAATCAAAGTCAAAATCCTCTTCCAATAAAGTGAAAATTATTAAAAATTGCATTTTAGTTCCGTCTATTCTAATTTTGAATTTTAACATCCCATTCTATCTATTTAATTATTAGATCATAATAACTAAACCATAAAGTAGCATTTAGTTCGATCAGGTCATTCATATCTTGTCAACACCTCTTCTAACAAAAGGCGCCACCAGAGTAGAACGCATTAATTATCGTAGGAGTTCTTGCATGAAAAGACATGACCATAAGCAACGGGAGGAACTAACAACGCCTTAAGAAAAAAGAAATTATCTACTTAAAACCATTTGATCGTCAGTGACGCCAGCACAAGGTGAAGGCATTTGCTACATACAGAGCAACTCTTAGGTTATGATTATGATTGTGCTTATACCGGCAGTATGAAATGCTATTTATTTTGATTCATCAGTGTTCTAATTTGTTTCAAATTGTTTCAATTTGTTCGGTGGTGCGTGGCTGGAAGTAAGTCACTGAGTACATTTGTTACGTTTGGCTTAATCAAGTTTCTTTTTACAAATTAATTGCCGGCCCCTCCCGCAGTTGTAATATGCAGTGCAAGCAAAACAGTCAACCGTTAAAAATAATGATTCCTTCCGTTCCGTCCTTCCTTTCCTTCCAATTATTTATTTATTAGGCGATCACTGCAGTATCCCATCAAACCAAATATTTTTAGTAGCAAGTAGAAATGCCACGAAAAGATAAAATTATAACGCAACAACAATGTAACAAAGTGTAATAAATAATTGCAGAAGCATGGAATTATGTCTCTGAACGAAACAGCCTGAGCAGAAAGCTTCCTGATTAATTACTTTTACTCTTTACATATTAAGAGCACCGCTTACAGCACTCTATTAAAAGATAATCACATTTTTTCCGTTGTTTTAATGTTGTAAGTCAATTGGCATATCAATAAGTGCTGATAATATAACGATGGGTCTGTTTTTTAAAGGAAATAACGTGTGCCCTGCAATGCGAGCACGGTTCAATTCTGACATGCAAAAGAGGCATCATGAGACAATTGCTCAGAAGTCAAGCTCATTCATGATTAGTTGATTAGTGATGCGGTTTACACAATTATTATACAATTAACAAAGGCGTTACATTTCCTTGTGCCCTCTCAATTGCTATCATCATGATATTCATGATAATGATGAGGACGACTTGGTTAATTTAATTACTACTGTTTTCTGTCTCCGATAAGAAAAAAAAGTATTCTAGAGCCTAATGACAAAGTGATGACGTGACGATTCACGATTAGAGCGGAGCGAGAACGCGTGTCGTCTGTTTTATCTAGATATTCTTTTAATTCCTTGTTTTGTTCAATTTTGTTTCCTCCATCATGAAACGTGCCGACATGCGTTGCCGAGATTTTACTAACTTCAAATCTGTTTCCTAACTGAAGATTGCTAAATTAAATCAGAAATGGTAGTAAATAAATACAAAGAGTTTAAAAAATCTGCAAACCACAATAATACAATAGGTTTTGAATTTAATTGCTCACAACTCCGTTCAGTCCTTAATTCAGTTTTTTTCGTCACGTACTAAAAATAGGATAATGCATTTATTATTTGTAAATAAGTTAAACTGCAAGAGAAGATGGTGTAATTTCATAAAGGCTTCAAACAAAATGGTTGACAAATGCAAATTGTTTAACAACGACCGTAAAAATTTGTTTGTTCTGTACCGAAATCATTACTGTTATTACGTAAATGCGGTAGAAAAATAAGCTTTTTTCTTTCGTTTGCTGTTTGCAATGGAATAGAGTAACTGAAACCACTTTTAAAATGTACATTGTACATTGCGCAGGGTTTATTGCATAAAATGACAAAATCATCAATCTTTTTATTCTCAAAGAATTTCAAAATGCAGTAAAAGCAATTTGTAATTCGTGAGCGCACGCAATAAAATTGTCTTGGGTGTTGATTAACAAACTCAAAATTTTTCCTTTTTTAAACCTAAAATTAGCCTGAATCAGGAACTTTGGTAATTTTTAACTAATGCATGTTCAACTTCAAAAATCAACCTTGACATTCTCCTTTTACTCGGTCATCACAATGCATAATAAAGCAGGGCAACATGAGACATCTAATCTGGCTAGATGTGTAAGTAATTAAAAGTAATTTAATGTGAATTTATTTATCTACAATCTACATTAGTATTAGTTTATCTAGATTACTTGACTCGGTCTAGAAACTCAAATTAAAATTATATTATACCACTTCATCATATAAAATACAATCATTTGATTTTATCACTTTTATTTTCAGCTCAGTTAAGATTCAAATGACAATAAAGACAAGTGAAGAATACAACAAGCCGACAGGAAAATTCCTCACATAAAACTTGTAAACCTTAATTAATTTTATTGCTATTTTTGCATTCAGATGTCATCAACCACACTTGTTTTAAATACACATAAGGCTTACAGACAATTAAAACAAGACAAACTTATCAGTTACATTTACATTACATAACAAACACAAATAGAACGAACATAGGAGCAGATTCATTTTCATTAATTAGCTGTCAAACATTGTGTTGATAAGATATCTGACCGAGTCTCTGCCGCAGAGGAGTGTAGCAATTTTTATAGTAATCATCAATGAAAACAGAGGTAGCCGGAAGTAGAAGAGACGGTAAACGTATGGATTTGTACAAAAATTCAAAACACTGTGAATGATAACAATTAACCAAGTTAAACTAATATTTCGTAGGTAGATTTTCAAATTTTTTGAAACTGTGTAGAAAAAGAAAAGTGACATTATTTTTGCAAAGGGTTGCAAAAAGACAGATATAAATACATCGAAAGTTCAGGAAAAACAGAGGCAGGTCGAATTAGTGTCAAAATACAAAAGTTGCTTGTCGTAGATTTTCAAGGTTTTATGAGATAACGATAACTATAAATATGAACGACAGAAAGAAGAATGTCAAAAACTCTTTTGCAATTTCAGCCGTCATTCAATCATGCCATTTCTCATTAACAAACATTTTTTCTTCAGTCTAAGTCTTTTCATGAGGCAATAAAGTAAACGATACCCTTCAGGGATTGTAGAGTAGTTTTCAAATGGAATATTGTTGAATATGAAAGAAGCATATTGCAAAATTGTAATAAACTTTCGGCGTTTTAGTTCATGCCTTTTATCCATCCTAAAGTATGGATTGAAGCGAAAAGAGTGAAATGTACGAAAACGTTGCAGTATCGACTCACTTGCTTAAAATGTTTCAAGTCTATTTTAATAGCTTTGTGATTAGATGAAGATAAATGAGAATGAGACAAATAAAGCCGACGCCACGTTGGGGTCCTTACTAAACGAAACGTCATTGTCGATTGTCACAAAACAAGATGGAAAAGTTCAGAGTTAGTACTTGTAAAGTGCACACGCATTCTTCTTACTAAATCAGCTTAACTTTTCATTTCATTTCATTGATGCGTCACTTGGCACAACACAAAGCATACCTGAGAATGACTTAGATGGTGAGAATGAGAATTTAAGTAAGATGAAGAAAGAAACCCTGCGGAAATGTTGACACAAAGCTCTCTAACCTAACTACTAACTAGGATTTTACATAAGGTAAGATACAACAGTCTAAAATAAAGCTTAAGTTTTATTTCCACTTTTCTGTTTTCTTTTCTTTGTAAACAATACGAAAGAAAGAGAAAAATACAACAGAGCTTCGACATCGGAGATGCCACGCAGTGTCTGCAATGCATCAAAGATTTCGAAATAGGGATGTTAGAATGTTGGTTGGTGATGTGTACCATCGTTATTATCGCTTAATCGGACGGAGTTATGTTCAGAAGATTCTGATATGATGTGATGCATGTTTGCATGGTACACATGGCAAACACACCGCTGTGGTCCTTTGATGAGTACAAGAGAAGAATTTGGACATTTCTTTATTCTAGAACCCCCAGGATTTCGAATACCTCATTTTCCCCTTTGTGTGCGGATATTGAGCCATTAAGAAAATTAAAACTAAAAGTGCCTTGAGGTTATATAATATCATCTTGTCGACAGTCGACTGATGAAATAAAACAAAAATAATTTTTTCTTATCATGTTTCCCCACTGGCTAATAAAAATGAAGCAAAGTTCTCTCTATTTCAACCGAAACTTTGAAACATCAGTGTAAAATAAATGGTATCACTGAAAGAAAATACGTACATACCACAGAACAAAATGTAGGTGGCTGCAGCCCTACGGCTCTACAAAATGGGGTACATTAGCATTTCATTTTATTCGTTAAGTCAGGAAAAAATTTCTAGGTTTATTAGTTACGTAAATTGCGAAATTGAAATTAGTACACTCACAACAGTCTCGGATCTGCTTTAAACAGGTTAATTTCTGTATTTACATGTATCTTATCCTTCTCGTACAGGAATCTTTCTGTGCAATGAACTATAATTACTGACAAGAAGGTAAATGAAGAAAGAAATGATAATTGTGGTAATAATAGTAATCCAAGGTGAAGTTAAAGTTCTTTTGGTCTTAAATTACACTCACTCTAGATTCTAGAGATGTACTTGCTGAATACCTGAATACACATTTCTCTATATTTCCCAATGTCAACGCATCATAAACACAGCTCAAGCCAAGCTTTCAAGGCTCAGAATCAGGATTTAATTTTTTCGTTCCAAGGAAGGAAGGCAGGCAAAAAGCTCTCGAAGGCTCCTTTTCTTTCCCCTTGTGTCGACATCCCCTTTACTCATAAAATGAAATGGAGGTTTATCAATCCAACTCTTTCACAAAACATTTTTGACCATGATTATTATTGCGTAGAGAAATGAATGAGCTAAAACTCAGCATTATGCTGATAACCTTCCTAACCAAATCTAAAAATTATGTTTGCGGACACGGACACGTCAATCACTCAAGTTTACCTCAGGAATCTATAAAGGTAAGTTTAGCAATGACGCTTTTATAATATACATATGTGGGATTAAGCATAATGAGTAATGATAGATGACAAACAATGCAATGTCATATTTTATTTTAAGAAACTATTCAATGGATAAATGTTTATTTGCTTTTAGCAAGAGGAAGGAACTTTGTTCTTGTATAATACCAAACTAAGTATGTAATGTAAAATTTTCTGATGGATGAACAAAAATGTAACTAGAGAATGTAATCGCTTCTTCATAAGATTCAAGTCCCTTGCCTTAAGCAAACACTGTGATGTTGGTATGCGTTTACTAGCACACCGCATTGAGAGTGAATTGAGTTTCTTCCAATAAAACTTGAACATATCATCTAGGACTTACACCATCCAATTCCTTAAGGAAGACAAAACCTGACCGCAAAAAAATGTGTTGATGATGCTATAAACCTATGCTGTAAGTTATATAAATAAATAGAGCCACAATCACAGTCCAAGTTGAGAATCTCTATTTGTTTAATGAAACCTATCTTCGAAAACGCTCCCCTCCACACCTCATTGCATAAAATATTACTAATATGCGTTTGCAGACGACAAGTGGAAAATATGTGGTCACTTAAAAAATAGCTACCCGTTGCATCTGGCAAGTTGGTGCTTTCATTTTGTTACTTGATCAATCGTATGTGCCACAAAACGTTATAATCTATGCATTTGAATAAACGCTGTCGTTCGTTTCTGTCTGACGGAGCTGGTGCGTTGGATTTGGTTTTGGTTTGGTGATCTCAAAGAATTCTAATGTGATGATACTCTTCTACTGTTACTGTTGATCAACTAGACACAAAAAGAACGCAACAAAGTAGCGATAACAAAGCAAAGTTTGTAATGTAAAGTAAAATGTAAGTTAACAACTCCTCGAGAAATAGCCACGCAGCAGTCAAAGTAAACGAAGCAAAGGGGATCCCTTCATTAATACCGCTTGCCATGTGGTCTTACAGCACAAAATATTTCTGCTTCTCCACCTTGATTCACAAAATGTTTGTTGCAGAGAGGTGCGAGAATTCGAGGGAATTCTTATTTGCATCCATCACAGACTTTGGTAAGTGAAGCGATGTAAATGGTGTTTGGGTGATGATAATGATGACGAGACGAGCCACGAAGAGCCTTAGCTGCAGTCACTCAGTCAGTGATTCCCTGATGTTTGCGTAGTGATGACGCGAGGATTCTGTTTGCTCGCTGAGTGAGAAAAGAAGCTTTCCGTAAACAGAAAACTTTGTCCCCTCTCGCAGCGTAACTGCCATTTCTACTAATAGTCTCTTGGGGCATTGTAACTATCAATGCGTAGCAGGCAAGAAACATGTAGGCAGATAGAAAATGACGGTTAATTAAACTGTCAAACTTTACTTGTAATGCTATCTGTGGAAAGTTTCTGCTTTTAGAAGCATTTGCATATGAATGCAGATCACTGGGAGAAAAATAAAATTCAGAACATATTTTGCGTGAATAATAAGCGAAGAGCAACAGATTTGATTTTTTATTGTAGCTTCTCTTTTGGAAGATCAATAAGGAAGAAAAGAACAAACAATTTATTTTTAGTCTTTAGTGAGAAAAGTACCTAATTCCTCCTTTTTCTCCAATTGTCACATAAAACACTCCAGTTTACTAGGAAGTTGTGCCCTGCGTCAGTAATAAAAATATACAGTTCTGCTTCTGACACATTGATATAAGAAAAGTGACGACATCAGATAATTGTTTGGTACTACGTACAGTTTTAGATTGGACAGAGTAAACAAATACTCAATAACCGTTTGTGCTAAGGACTTGCTGGAGAATTCACATCTTTTACTGCGACTATTGTAATTTGACTCGTAATAAAAACCATAGCTTTTATTTGTGCAGTGTAAAAAGTAAGGAGGCAAAAATGCTGGAAAGTGATGGAATCAGTGACGATGTCAGCGACTGGGGGTCGGATTTCGATGATGTGGAGGAGGACAAGGTAAGAAATTACTTTCGACATTTTTTTTTAAATTCATGGTAAGTAGCTTAGACCATACGGTATTTAGTTCATCAGTTTCAGGGAAAATGTACCATTTAAAATAAAATTTGTGCACGTGACATTGCATCTTGTTAGTAAGATGTGTCCTTGCCGCTACACTGGAGATTGTTATTTTATCAGTTCCATAAGGTTGTTTCACGTAGGCGGTGTAATAAAACTGAAGCCTTGCCTATAGATAAATTCAGGGTTACAGAAGCCCTTGGGTGTAATAAACTGCAGTTGCGATACTTTTATTGCCGGCGGACAAAAACTTTGATCAGTATGGTGAATTTGAATTGAGACGGAATATGACAAAGCATGCTTTAGCATCTCTTCTGTAGGTAACGTTCTTTTCTTCTTTGGTGTTCCAGTATTGATGGCCACGCTTTTAGGGAAACCGAAACCCAAGTGTGTACAATCAATACGCGTTTTAGAATCATTACAAATATTGCTGTTTCTATTAGCAAGATAGAAACACTTTTCTTCGACATCGACAAGGTTGTCTCAAATTCTCATGGTGCAATAAGCATCTGGCACATTATTATAATGCTTTAGCATTTCCTTTGTTTTTGGTTAAAAATCATGATTACGAATATAACGATTATCATAAGGTGGTAAGGAGCAAGCAGTATTAATTTTTTTATACGTAGCACATTATGCAGAAGTATAAAAATAACAATAATCACTATATTTATTTATCATTCAAAAAATAGTGTTCAGTCTGTAATAAGGAAAACTATGGTTTAAAAAAATTCAGCAGAGACGGCATAAGTCGACGTAATAGTAATATTGCTGCTTGCTTATCAAAATCATCAGTAACAACGTGTGCATAATTTATGCAGCCACTAACTTCTCTCAGCCCCGTGTCGTGTTCTGAATTTCATGCCTTGTTGCAGATGCAATATTTAACCACGTATATTTAATTAGCCAGTGCCAGTACAGCAGTTAGTTTGAGCAAGTTGAGTGGTACAGGCGGAGGATACATATATTTATTTAATTTAGGAATATTAGAGTCACCACCAAGAAACCACACCGCATTAACTTCTGGTGGGCGGCAAAGGTAAAGTTCCTTTTATTACAATGGCAAAGGAAAAGGCATAGACTTTGATTTTTGATCTTGCTTGTAAGTAGCTGAACAAAAGGCAGGTTCTCTGATTGCACAGAGTTTGCTTTGCTAGCTAGAAAGTTTACAAGGTCGTTGAAAGTTCAATTCAGGATGCCGAAGAGATGCGTATCTAAAGCGTTAGTAATAAGCTAATTGAATGTAGGTGTAGTGGGTACAAGGTCACCTTTAATTTGAAGGATCATCCGGTTACCACATTGCAGCTGGAGTCTGGCAGCATGAGATTAAGCCAATTGTGTAATAAACTAATACTAATAAAGTTTTCCATTGGGCTTAGTACTCCCACTTTGCTACTGAAGCCGCTGCGTGACGGATAACTCTACATGCCTAATAAGCTCCGTGTGGACTGTTTAGTTCAAAATTTGGAGTGGAGTCAGTCTTATAAGACTCTTATTTCTGATACATATTAGATGATTAACTTTTATTAATTCAACCTTATGAAAACAATCATAGATTTATTTGAGATGTGAGAAGTTTTCCGTCTGGTTGAGTCAACAAACAGTCAAGTGAAACTCCTCAGTACCGCCATTATGGAATGGCCACAGTAGTAATGTTATGTTGTAAAGATGCTGTGTTCGTTCGGTTTTCGGTTCCTCAAAATGTATCGTATTATTTTCTAGAACGAGCCAAATAACAAACGATTTAACTGCGCAGATTCCGTAATATGTTGCCAGTTTTTTATGCTGTGATTTTAGAATTTGTAAGGTATTATGCATTCTTAAATTAAAACAGACCAAGGGAATTGCTTAAGTACATTATCGTTATCTTCAGATTTTTTGCGACCCTCCTACTAATAAGAATAGAATTTAACGACCAGGTTCTGGAGAACCTCCAACGAAGATCTATACTATGTATATTTATTACAAAGTTGTCCAACAAAATATGTTGCTTATTTAGGCATATGCATTTTAATCGGATATCGGATTTGAAAATTATGCCTTTTTATATGACCACACCAAGACACCTTCTACGATGTTTCGAATACATAGTAAGAAGTGATTTCTTGACATATAAAACAAAAAATGTGAATGGTAAATTGAATTACTATGAGTGAAGAATGTCAGCGTATTTCTTTACATACCCAGTCATTCTTCATGTGTAATAGTAGGGGAAAATTCCCATAATTGGGATAAATACATCGGATACGAAATGTGGTTCAATCAAGAGGACATCCATTATCTTACTGAATGACAGAATTCTGCGGTAAGCGTACTGACCCGGAACATTCTTTTCTTTTCATTCTTTGAACACGATCATATTTCACTTGTTCATTACACTCTGTAATGAACACCATTTTGCATAATTATATCTACTTCTCGCCATTTTTATTGCATGTCTGACATTCGTGAGTTATGTAAACCGGACAGGTTTTATAATTAATGATGATTATGATTATTATTACCCATTAATACCCGCCTCCCTTATTAACCTCAGCCGGTTTACATGAATCACTTGAAATAAATTTCAACTAAAATGATGTCGATGACATAGTTCGGACAAACAGTATTGTAGAAAAAACCGAATTTTTTAACTAAGGGGAAAACAGTTTGTGTTGCAGTATGTGTTTTGTATTTTTACACTACTGTTTATTTTAACCTTAATCATAATTACATCATAATCGAAGTGATTAGAGTTTACTCGCCTTACAGCAATAACGTGAAAGGTATTTTGTTAAAGTCGTGGTTAAAATATACCTTCATCGACCATTTTAAAGAACAATAATTACATAACAAAGATTATCTTTTCCTGTCGCACCGCACGCACTTTTTCCATCCTTTATCTGGTCTTGAATCTTTGACTATTGTATCACGTGATGTGTAAGTGCAATGTGGGTTAATGAGTATATAGCTTCTTAAATTAACTACTTAAATACAAAAACCTGATTTGATTTTCTATAAAAAATAATAATCAGGCGTTAGATTACAAAAAATGCACTCATTTTCCTTATACATATTGCAGTGGACATATAATATTTAATTTGGCTATAGCTAAGACAAAGGCAAATGTTTTACACGACACAAATAACAAGATATTTTCCAGTCACATCCCACGCGGAAGCAGTTTCATTTCATTTCAACAACGCACCATAACAAAAACTATAATGATAATTACGAATGTTTGATTTCCAATATTGGTATCTTTAGTAGGCTTGTTCTGACTGTGACTTCAGCATCGACAACGACTTGAATGATGAGGACTAAACAATAGTTTACAGTGAGACAGTATAATCAAGAAGATCCCCTACACCCTAGGTCTATGGTCAATAATACATAATAGGTTTCCCTGATGTGCAATATCAATCCAATGATTCCTTATGAATGTTATTTTTATGCACAAATAAAACCGCATTTGATGCAATATACTCATAATATTTTATTTTCACAAAAATGTATGTGCCTTCAGATATGGGTTTTCCTTATTAAAACCGGTGTCCCCCACTTTAATTTAGTCTCATTACGGTGGACGATGAGACCCTTAGTTCATTGTTTGTTACTTGGTTATGATGATTTACCACTTTGTGTTTAACTGTCATGAAATCTCCTTTTTAAGGAATTCGTATTTCTTCAGGTTTTCTATTCAATGACATTGTACAATTATAATTGGAGCTTGATTTACATAATGAATCTTTACTTTAGCACCATTTTTGCCAACGCCGTGATACCACCAGTGCACGGTCCATAACCATAACCGTTGCGTCTGTGTTGCGTTGTTGTCTGTTTTGCATTGCATTGAGAAATTCACTTTCAAGGCAAATTCTCCGTTACTAAGGTATACGTTTTAGGTTTTAAAGGTTTTACCTTTATCTTAATTTTGTTGGTTGGTTGGTAACAAAATGGGCGACATCAAAGCTTCATGTCGCGAATCACGATTTTTTAATTTTCAAATGTTTAAACATCCAAATCCGAACTTCCACCTGCACTATAAATACCCAAGTTTGTAATCCACATCATTTACAAAGGTTACTCACTTCATTTCCGGTTAACAAGTTCAATTGTCCAGCATACGCGAAAGGAATAATTTGCAATTGTGGAAAGTTATTGAGTAAGGTAGGTTTAAACCATTTGCTGTTTCCGTATCTTATCATAAATTGGATAGTGAGTTGCTTGGTTTGGTGTTGATAATCACTTGCCAAATAGGTTACAGATCTCGTGCCGAATCCACTTCTCGGTTCCAACGCTCCACCTGATTCCCTTCGGAGTTACTTCAACATTTTGGTTCATCTGCTGACCTACGAGTCCACCGTTACAAATTAAAATGGGTGGATTATGCACCAAGGCAAAGAAATGTTGCAAATGCAAAAATTGCAAAAAAGCTCAACCCGGCGGCTCTAATGACCAAGGTCCTGGCGCGTCTACATGTCCGCCAAACTGTGATTGTCCAAAGTGCAGGAAGGGAGGAGACAGCGCTCCCCCAGCAGCAGCACCAGGAGATGCGGAAGATTGATCACGACCACAATAAATCAACTCCATGTAAATCGGCACTGGCTCACGTTTGGACCTCTCTAATTGATTTGGCTCAATTCGTAAATTCGTTAAGTCATAATAATTCTGATTTTCGACTAAGGATTGATCAAGCCTAGATTTCCACTAAAAATTTTATCGTACAACATCGTAAAAAGTTGATCTTGATTTGATGATGAAAAATTAAAAAAATCTGTCTGCATTAACTAAAAAAACTCTTTCCATTACGTCTTTAATCTTATTAATTCTTAGAGTTGAGACAGAATCAGTCATCTAGATTTAAGATTTTAAGTGTTAATTAGTAAGTTTAAGTTTACAAATTTTCTGAATCAGTCCAAGATTATCTCTGGCTAGCTGCACATTGCATCATTGCATATCAACTAGTTTATTATGTTGGACTTGGTATCAACAATGTGACCACATAATCACCTTTTACCTAAGGCATTACTACTTTCAGTTAGGGTTAGACTAATGGCAGAGTTGTGACTGCTCAAAACAATAGTTCATTTTATGCTAAT
Source organism: Cyphoderus albinus (assembly GCA_021029165.1). NCBI lineage: Eukaryota > Metazoa > Arthropoda > Collembola > Entomobryomorpha > Paronellidae > Cyphoderus > Cyphoderus albinus. The sequence goes on along the minus strand of VYYJ01000756.1, from coordinate 15,669 downwards.
TCGTGATTCAAGATTTGATAAGCGATGAAATGATGATGTAAATAAATTTAAAAGCATACGGGATTGCCTTGTAAAGTGTGAGGATGAGAAGGTAATAAAATAATCGGCCAAAATTATTATGCAGTAGGTAAATAAATAAAGTTAGCTTCATCACACCGTAAGAAAAATTTGCACACATTTTTATTTTGCATAATTCTTAATTCTGTGCTACATAGAGAGAGGTGTTCGTGTGTAAAATATCTTACTTTTATAAAAAAAAAAGAGCATTGCAAAATTTCGATGTTAAGAGATGATAAAATGATGGATGCATGACCTTCACATTTAAACAATGCATCTTTTAAAATAGTAAGCGTCACAAGCGCAAACCTGTGGCTTGAAAACTTTCATTTTTATCATTTAGTAGCACTTAGTGATAATGATATAATAGTAACTCATGTAGGTTAAGTAAACGGTACACCTAACTGATGCAGCTTGCATAATAAAGAAGAATCAAGATGCTCCCTTCGAAAGTACATAAATCTCATTCCAACTGCAGTGATTTGGCTAAATAGAACGCAGTTTTGCCTTGTTTCGGTGATCCCGAAGGATAAACTGTGATTATGTAATAACATAAATCACCAAACTACCATTTAGTATTATAATTAGGTTTGTAATGTAGATATGTCACTTAAAATCAATTTCATGCTTGGTAATTTTTTTGGAATTAGTATGCACACAATGGGTCATCTGAAGTTCTCAACTTTGTTTAGTTGATTCTTTCATGAGTATTTCATACATACGTGAATGAAAAAATTTAGGTTGGTTGGTCAAATACTTTAGACAGACGCATCTTTTTCTGTCATCATCGGCTCTCCCTTCATTGTCATTTTCATTTCCATTCATCTTTACCCTCTAAGGCTAGTCTCGCTCACTTGCATACTTCAGTTTGTGGGCTGAGTCATCCAGTTAATAGTGAAGAAGTAAGGGGAATCTACGCCGGATGTGCAATTAATTACTACCTTCTGAAAGAATACAGGATATATGCATTATACAGATGCAACACGATTTCGATTTAGTCATGCTCGTTATTTTAGAAAGCTCCGACTTTCTTTATTTGCAGATTCGACCAAATGAAATGACACAAGACAGTGCAACAGAAGTCATGAATGACACCACTGGCGTCAGAGCATGATCCTGATATGATAAGTAATGATTACGGTCAAAGAACTACTGGAGAGGGCATCTTTCAGTTTCACTTCTTAATTCTTCACGTAGCAATTAGTGCGGATCTAAACTCACCTTTTGTTTTTTCAACCATTCAAAATGCATAACGAATGGAAATTCGTGTCCCATTCTCATCTCCATACAGCAATTGAGTCATTCATTATTGTCATCATGTCTTGCCGGCATTTATTATACGTAACTCTTCTCTTGAGATCTTTATTGTTCATTAGTGGTCGTGGCAGCAGCAAGAAGTCAAGCAGCCAAAACAGCACCTAGCCCCAAAAAGTGAGAGTTTTCTTGAAGGAATCATACTTGTAGATGATAGACTTTATACTTGCTTCGATTGTTAACTGAAGGGACACTTTGGTTTCAGAATTTGGCATGTAGCACCAAGAAAAAAAGGAATTCCAACTTTTGTATTTTCTTAGATAACAGGCTCTTTACCTATAATGTAATACGTAATAAGTCAAAGTCATTATCTAAATTGCCTACAAGCCATATTTCGATGAACTTTGGCCATCTCATCCTTATTAATGCATTTTTCAAGTGTTCATCGACATCACGTTATTTAACACCTTTATTATTGTCTCTACTTAACTGCAGAAAAGTAAGTGCAATAAATGACAAACGTGAGCCACGTTTTATTCACATCTTCAAGTGTTCAGGGCTTTTTTAATGAATGGTAGTTTATTACATCTGCATCGGTGTATCATACTCAAATTCATACCCTTTAAAATGTCATTAAGTAACGTTTTCTATTTGATTTCATTCTCATTTTCATTTTCTTTAACTCCTGACTCTTGACCGACTGTGTGCACTTTGCACGTTGCGTGGCTCATTCATTCATTCATTCATTCCAACTAAACTCTCATTCTTTGTTACACCTGAAGCTGAAAATCAAGAGAGATCTAGTATTGTACTTGCACTCTACAATAAATTAATCATGTGCCAAACTGCTATACATAAGATGAGAGCAAAGAGTGCCAACGGATTTCTGACTAAACCGTGTGGTGTGATAATGTGAACCTGTTTTGCAAATGGTTATGTCGTTAAAATAAACATTAACTTTCAAATTGTCTTTCTAAATGTGCTCATCATCATTCATCGACATAGTCATAATCAAACTAGTGTGAACTGTGTGGTGAAATGAAACAATGCCTCTGTTTCAACTTCACATTCACATTGACCACAATGACCACATTGTATACTTAAATCGACGCCAATGTGTCTGTGTCACACTCATTAACACTCATTGTAATTTACCAAAAACCAAAATTAGATACAAATTCGTACTTTTCAATTTATCTAAATATTTGAGCAAAAAGTCAGTAATATGATCGAAGCTTGAGATAGAGACGGAATACAAAAACTCGTGGGGGTTTCTTTCACTCCTCTAATTTTGTAACCAATCATTTGTGGACATCAATCATTATTTTTTAACTGTCTATTTATTTTTTGTTCATACAAAAATTAAGCAATCGACTAACAAATGGCAGCCCTGCTGACTTGTCCTGTTTGATTAAAGAATTGTGTTGACTGTTAATGTTGACTTAGTCGTGTCACGTTGTTTAGTTTTTGTATCTTGGTAAACATTGAAAGGACAATGTTTTCATTCATCGCTCTATCCTTTGTAACCCCTTCAGTAGGTTATTGGACTAGAGGATTTTGCAACTTTTCAAAATATCGAAAACTTAATTTACTGCTTGTTTGATTTTAACTATTGAATATTATTGCTTGTATCGATGAGGCAACAGGGGTGTGAACACAATAAAATTCAGAATTATCTAAGCACTTACAGAGGTCTTAAATCAAAAATAAGTCTCAGCGTTCATTTCTGATCTTGCTTGAGCTTGAGCATGTAAGCTTTTTGCATAAACATCATTCTAAAAGAAAACCAGTAAAGAGCTCATTGATCAATTGGCACTGTCGTGCAAATTTGGTTTATAGACACACGTTGGCAGTATGCAATTTTATGAAGAAGCAGTGATTGCAAGTTTCGTGAAGAGCAATCAAAACAGTACATCACAACAGAGAGCTTTATCATCGACATATGAAAACCAGACCTGCACATAAAATTGTCTTATCGTTCACAGTCTGCAAATTAATGTTGATATCTCGGCACAAGAAGAACTTTTCTTCTTTTGCTTTAACTTTTGGTAATGTGACAGTCTTCATCTGGTACATTTTTTTTGTAGCAATTATTTTCATTTTATTTCTTAAGTATAATTTTGACTCAGAATTAACTTCACATTTTTTGAGTTACTAGTGTCTCATCTGTTGTACAAGTGGCTCAAAGAAATGCAAATATTTTAACTCACACGCTTAATAATAATAATTGTAAGACAATGCTCAAATTTTCTATCGGCAATAATATCACATCAGCGTTCGGCATCGACTCTGCGTCAGCCTCAGCAACATGCTCCACTGCTCCACACCTTCAAGGCTTTCACTTTCTGTCATGTTTTTCAGCATAAAGATTTAAAGATATTTCGAGTTAAGATTTATGGAAAATGATGATGAAACGAAAAGAATTCAATATAAGAAAGAGAAGAGGCAGAGCTCAGAGCCATGTGACCACGATTATGTATTTTATATACCTAAGTTAATGTAATATTACGATTACAAATGTCACGTCCAATCATGAAATTTTACACCCCTTTAATTTTTCCACTATTCCTTACTTTTTCGAAGATTTTTTAAAACGAAGAAAAGAAACAGTGGATTATTTAAATAATATATAACCAGTTTCGTTTATATGTATCTTTCTGTAATTGAGAAAAAGAATACATTTTACATTTATGATTTGTCCCTGCCTCGAATTATCAAATTAGGGATTATTTTTATTACCCTGTACATATTTTTATTAAAGAAAAGGAGTTTCTTTGAAAAATGTAATGTATAACTAATTACTAACTTGTTTTTATATTCATAAATTATGCAGGACCAACCAGAAGTTTTGCTATGTTGATATTTATTACAATGTTTTGACTTATGATAGGTTGTTACGAACGGCATTACATTGTGTAATGATGTAAGGAATTGATAATCCTTACGTAAAAGGAAACTCTTCGTTTCTAAAACCAAAATCAGCAAAGTAATGAATGCAAATGCAAACCTTGTACGTTGATTTGCTTATGAAACAACGACATTATATCAGGAAGTATGAATTTAGCAGTGTGGAGGAAGTAGAAGTCAATGAAAATTTGAACTCACGACTTGCATTTTTACTCATATCTCATTCAGTGACATTTTATAAAATATCTACTATACAAACGTGCATTTGGCTGATTTGATTATGCCTGCATTGGCAAATGTTCGGTACTTTCTTTTGAATTGTAGTCATATATTACAATTACCTACTAAATACGATAACTTTTGTTGCTTTCTTTCATCTTTATAATGAAGTAAGTCAACTGGCCATAGTCGTACTCATGAGTGTCAATCAGTTTGTCAAATGACACCTGAATTACAAGAAATATTGCTCGGATCGGATGGGATCACAGATTATTAACATACATACGTAATATGTAACGATGAGTATCCAATTTTTTTCAAAATGTTAAGCCAAGCTACTCAATCTAACATATTTTGCACATCATTTGTGTCTGATAATGATAACTCGTCTAATTAATAATTACACATATCAAACTGCAATCCAAAATGAATAAAAGAGAGCAGGGTAAGTTTTGTTAGATTATTTGGCAAGATACCTCACTACATTTAGACGATTTATATTAAGATAAAGACGAACCTGCTGAAGGGCTTCCTGAACTATTTTTTGATTATAGCATGTAAAGTAGAGCTTGATTCATTAGTTAGTCAAACACTTCTAGTGATGGTGAAAATGGCCGCATATCGCGATCATCTAAATAAAACCTAACCCATTTCTCTGTGGAGTAATGATAATCTTCTAGTAATGTGCCATTTTATGCCCCTGAAGATTGCCCTCAATTAATAAAACGGAAGCTGAGGCTAAAGGGGATATAAAATCAGGTAGGTAAAAAGCAAAATCACAACAGAGAAGCGCTTCGTTTTGTGCTAATTTTTTGCAAGCGTTACGAGGTGTTATAATATTTATTACTACGATTGCATCACTCAGGTTCATTATTAATAATGTATAATATGGTGAAATTGGATACTGAAATTCTGTTTTCTACCGTACTTGTCGACACAGTTAAAACCTATCACCCAGTCTTCCGTCTCCAAATATTTATGACATTAAATTCAAGCGGCTATTTCCTTGTTTCTTCTGCATTTGTCGTTATTCATTTTCACTATAAACCGTCGCCATTAACCGCTTTTCACGAATGGATTCATGAGTAATATAATACAATATTTATGTATGCAAATTGAGTATTTGAAGAAAGCCTGAAAACAAATAAAGCGTAGCCGCATTGAGTATTATGAACTGTACGGGATTTTAGAAGGTACATCAACATCGGAAAGATTGTGCGTTGCAGTAAAAACCAATAATGTTAAATCAATAAAAATATTTCATTTTTTGCATAATATGAGATGTCCTATTTTTCTATCTATTCTGACTATCACATCAAGCGCGTACAATCTTGGTAAATTCATGAAATGAAAAACTTTACAAACTCCTATTGTCTAAACTGTCGCTCACCTCACTACCACTGCTATTTTTTATTAAGAGGATGCAATTGATTAAATTTCAAATATGTTTACAATTCACAATACGTGGCTCATTGTGCTTGCCTATCTTACAATAATGTGTCCATCAAAATTCAACCAATTTGGCGAGGAGAGGAAGTTTTAAAACAAAAAAATAAAGTAGGAAAAGTAAATTATGGAGATAGATAACATTGCGGCTTTGTCAAAAGATTGAAACTTGAACTGAAGGAATGTATGTTTTCCTGTATAGAAAATGAAACCTATTAAAATGTATTATGTATGTATTCAGTACAAAATTGCATTTTGTGAAAGAATATTTGTGATTTTTTGTCAACGTTGGAGTAAGCGGCAACGAAAAGGAAACCATAGATTTGATAGCAAAGAATTGGTAGCCAACTCAGATAAACCGAGTGCTAGTCGTTGGTGGTGTAACCGTCAAATATTGAAGATGCTAACGAGGAAGTGAACTTTCATTACCTGTGCACATTTTAATTTTATACAGATACATTGATGCAAATGCGCGTACTGCATGTTCTGAAGTAACTCATTTGATTATGGCTTCTGGGCAAACGTATTCGCCAAGACTAATAATAGCTGGCCATTGATTAGTGATGAATTGACTCAGGATTATGAGATATGCACAAATCAAAAATCATCTCAATTAATTTTTCCTCAAATTTTCGCATGCGTGTTCGTTCCGCAGTCTACAAAGGAAAAACAAACTTCCTTTCTATTCTTATTTACTTTTATTTATTGTGTTATGTGTCATAAAAACAAAATAAAGAGAATCCTTCGAGGGGTGGTCACGACATGACTAGATATGTTTGGTATGTATCATGTTTATAATTAAGTTGGCTTGTCTAATAATAATAGTAATGATAATAAACAAGAAATGTTTACTTTACCTTTACTGTCCAAAGCTGAAATTTGTGCAACAATGAACAAGGAATTTACAAAATTCCTTAAAATTAAATAATTGTAGCTTTTGTATAGTTTGTTTGATTTGTGGAGAAAATCACAAATTGAAATATGTCATCAGTTGATCACCAATCAATCTTGAGATAGTCATGACGTAGGCGTGTTGAATTTTGAAGATAGAAATAATAAAAATGACGTATGTACGTACATGAGTAAATATTGATTATTATTAAGATTTATATACTTCCTGGATTTTAAAAGAAAAGGAACTTCTTCCTGAGTTCAATTGCACATTGCAGAACTGAATATTGAGATCTTCTAGTGGAAACCATAAAACGAGTAGAGAGAATTTTGAATAACAACTTACAAAGTATAATACTTTATTTTTATATCTCCAATTATTCTGACCTAATGAGACCAATTTTTGCTTCTATTATTACACAATTGTTCTTTACTGAAGAGTAATATACAGCAAATTAGTGTCACACCTGTAATATATGACTTGCCGCATCAACTTTGTATCTACACACATATATAAATGCTAAACTTAAGGTGTGGCGTAACCGGCTCCCTAGTCAGGTACTTTTGCTGCTTTTCATTATTTGAGCTAATATAAATTAAAGTGGAATAAATTATGTCACTTGCTGATTACTGGGTTTCCGAACCAAGTTTAATAATAATTACAGTAGAAGCGCTCACTAAGTTCACTTTTAGTCTCATAAAAAGTAAAACAAGTGTATACCAATTAATTGCCACAGTTGTAAATTTTAATACTAAGCTTACTTTTAATAAAGCAGTGGCAATAAAATTATAAATACCGAAGGCAGCAAGAGCAATTTCTTACAGAATAAATAAATAAGAATTAAGGATGTAAACTTTTAAGGCATTTTATGTTCTTCTCTTGGTCTGGTCTACTTTGATTACGTGACTTTTGCCATAACTCAATGTGACCCTATCGTCGAGCTACATAATATAAAATGCGATAAACGCACTGTGCCTATTATTACCTACGGCAATAAAATTCTCCCCCTCATCTAAACAAAGCTTCGCTCACTCCATTATTATGTGCTGTTATGAGAAATATGATTATGTTTGGATGAGGCAATTTCTTTTAATATTACTTATTACTTTGTTGAACGAACATTCTATTCAATTATTTTATTAATTACAATATAACAATGTCGATACATAACGAGACGGAGAGAGGAGAGCGGCTTCTATATTTGATTAATTGAGTTTATATTTAATCTAATTTCTTTGTGACGAGCCATTATATGCTTATAATAATGAAGTCAAAGTCAGCAACATCATCTACGAGACAAAGAATAAGATTTACTGTATTAGACGAAGTTAGTGCTATTTATGTATGTATGTTAGTTGTCAGTTCTGTATGTTACTTCTTCTCAGTTCTACAAATAAAGGCAACGTTATCGCCAAAAGCGCGGGGGCAATTATCATCATGCGTATTTTTAGACATCATTTAAACGATGAAACGATCATTATAGTGTGGAACGAAATGTGTTCCAGAATTTGCTTCTGAATCTGAAGTCTTTGTTTACCTTAAATCTTCATTTAATTGACCATTAAATATTATGTTCTATCTTCGATATGGAATGCAATGATATACTCAATGGCAGAAATTCATCTCCTTGTGTTTGTCACTGGCTTTGACTTACAATTAATAATTAAGTACTCATTCTTTTGATTGTGGAAGAATTCTTAGTAATTCTGTATGCTCTTTAGTATTTATACGTACTAAAACATGACAGTGAAACTTATTATCTTCACGCTGGGTATCAAAGAGGTCTCATTCATTCATCTAACTTGCATGCGTTTATTTATTAAAGGGGTTTCAGGGATAAGTATTTTCTTCTCACGAATTTTGACAAATTCTTTTAATGTCACATATGCGATAAAATGTTTAATAATTTNTATTTTCTTCTCACGAATTTTGACAAATTCTTTTAATGTCACATATGCGATAAAATGTTTAATAATTTTCATTGTTGTTGTTAGTGAGTGTGGAGTGTGGAACCACAACTTGACAAACACAGCAAAATAGTTTATAGGCAAATAATACAAAATACCGTCCTTCTAATTAAATTGTTTGTTTTCTTGACATATCATTAACTAATCATAATATTCAAAATAATAATGACTTTCTTTCCCTTTTGTCCTAGATTCCCAGCGAGATCTATGAGATACCCGACGGGAAGCCAGCCGCCGTTCCGGTCTCCGACGATTGTGCCAGATTGGTTAAGGAAAGTGACAATGAGGACGGAAGCACTAGATGAAAACATCAAACCTCCCACTGAAGTGTACATTGAACATGTTCTCTTACCCACACGCGCTACCAAGGTGGTCCCCCTTTACTTTTACTTTCTTTTGATGATGACATGATAAGCCTAGATTATATAGTAAAATGCCTTACTGCAAGGAAAACAATACACAATACAATACTTGGCTACAGGAGGGCTTGGCCGGTTTAATCAACTGTGACCAAAATCTAAGGAAAACAACATTTGACTCGAATCGACTGATTGAGTTTTTGTTTTTTGCTAGATCACGCTAAATACAATTTATACAATCTCCTCCTCCATTATTTGTACAACAAGGCTTAGTTTATAGGGAAAATAAACTTTGATGAGAACATTTTCGAACTTAATGCATGAGAAGAGAGAAGTGTAAGAAAAAATTGATACAAACAAAACAAAATGGTTTGATAAAGATAAGCATCAGAAACAAACCTAATTCACTTTCGCTCATTAAGAATTAAAATCTTTCATTTTCATTTCAATTCAGTCGCTTTCCTAATGGATCCACTGTAGCATCAGCAGCCTTTTGCATTGCCTCCATTTCTATTTCAATGCCGACTTCAGTTCAGTCGCTACCACTTTATGTTAATCACAATGTATAGAAGCAGTAGTTTAGTGTCATTTTGCAAAATGTACGAAAAATATAACTAGGTATGTATTTATTTACATTAGTGTTTATATTGTATGCACAAACACTTTCATTGGCTCATGATGGTATTTCTATTTCTCTTCCACTTCTGCAGAATGAAAAAGGGGGTTTATACAGGCACGACATTCACAATTTTATTCATTCATGATGGTTCTTATAACAATCATTGAAAAGTAGATTTTGATGAATGAGTGTAGTATATGGACATGATTTTGTTGTTGAAACTTGAGAGACACGTTCATCGACGAGCGAGCGAAACATCATCATCACCGGTAAACATTTGCTGAAGTGGTGTTTGCAAACTAATTTAAAATCTCATCACAGAAGACAAGACTAATTCAAACAGTACATCATCTTCAGTTAGACTTGACCGGTTTTGACAAAGACTAGCGAGGCGAAATTCTTCAAGATAAATTACATGATGTTACATTATATTATTTGCATTTAGCATTTTAAATTGCCCTATTACCATTGTAGTAGTTTACACCGCTTTCTGCCACGACACTAAGAAAGATGATTGCAACTGTATGAATTAAATGGAGTGAATTGCTGATGTGAAATTTTTGCTTGAGCACATTTTGGAGTGTTTCTTCCTAGATTTAACAAGTTTTAAAGATGTAAAAGTGGACGATTTCTTGCATTTACTAATGGTTCTTATTTGAAACTTTTGCTAACGCTTATAATTCGAATACCCTACGATGTTTGATATGATGACGATTTCAGTGGATACAAAGAAAGATTTCATACTCTGGAATACGCTCATAATTTATTTTTCGCTGTTGAATATTCATTTAATATTTGTATCTGCAAAATGTCCGCTTTCAATTTCCCCTGATTGGAAAGTAGGAACGCATTATAAATGAAAATTTTAATGAGGGGAGAATCGTTTTTATGCAAGTGTGATATTTTGCTTCGCTCTGGTTCCTTTTCAATAGCCGATGGTACGTGGCATTTTGATATATACTGCTCTTAGGCTTATTATAATTATATTATAATACAATTTTATGAACGGATAGAGGAAAGTGTTTCCGATGATGCCAATCTCTCCCCCCAATCTAGCTACTTATGGTGTGCTTTATGCTTAATATTTTTTATTTGAAAAAATCTAATTTCCTCATGTCAAAACTGATTTGAATTTAAATATTGGAAAATCTCTTCTTTCTGAAAGAAGCGTTCAGTTGACGATTGTGATTGTGAAAACTGTAAAGTGATACCGATTGAATTGAGATAGTAGAAACATTAAGTCTGTGACAGTGAAGTGAAAGACGGTTAACTTGTAAGTATAATAATTATCTTACTCCATTGAACGCCCATCATATCACCAAAAAATTTGTACGGCAAGTCACTTGCCGCAAGTGCAAAATATGTATGTAGGTATCATATTTAGCTTAATTATACGGTAAATATATTGGGTGGACACAATTTAGTTTTTGAAAAAGGAATTTCCTAGAACTAATTTGGACCATGGCTCTATTTATAGTGGTGAGTTACAACAAGAAGATTAGATGAAAGACTTTTGATCGTGAATATTATTCTTTCTTTCGATAAGCTGAAAAACATATGTACTCCTAAAAAGAAATGTGCTCATTCAATTTCATTTTCCATTGAAAATTTTCCTTGTTTTGTGGTGCGTGTAAATCACCAATCCCAACAATCAGACCTGAACACATTGACTCGCTTAGGAAAATTATATTTTTAAACATAATATGATAACCGATAAGATGTGAATATGTGAATAGTCCATTTTGAAGGAATGAGCGTATTTTTATTTGAATCTTTACCGTTAAAATTTACATCAGTAAGTAATAATGTAAGAGGGGAACAGAAAATCTTTCCTTTTCCTTTTATTTCTTTTATGACATCAATTTTCGGAGACAGACAGTGACAAATGAGAGAAAGGCCCGACGTAAGGCAGAGTTTGAAGGAAACAGAAGCAGATTTGTGATTACCATTTGAAAAGCTTTCATCTCCCTTGTGTGATGGTAAAAACGATAATAATAAAAAATAATGCGCACATGTCTTTAAAAGGTAAATTATAGGATAAAATGAAGTGTCGAATAAAGCTATAGCAAGTTAACTGCAACTGTGATTATGAATAAGGAATTACAGTCGTCATATCCTAATCCTCACGAACAAAATACAATTTAACGACAACTTCGAATGTTCTACTTCAGTAACGGGAGGATGTGATTTTTTCAACCGTGCCATTTTAGAGATTCATTTATAAACTTTTGCGAAGATGTTTACGGTCTCTGAGTAATTTCCCGTATAAATAATTATATTTTAGGCAAGCTAGTCCAGAAAAGTGTGATGTACTCTAGCAAAGCCTCACGTTTCTCCTCGGTCGTAAAATAAAAATGAAAATCTCCGCCAGTTTTATTCTCAATTTTCACGATTTCGTTTTCCACAAATGTGTGTTAATGCGTTTTACGTTTGTAACTTGAAATCGATTTTAAGAACCTTGATATGCAATAATATGTTACGGCTCACATCAATTGCTCGTTACGGGATGAATCAATGAAGTCACGTTATAATGCCTTTGCCATCCAAAAGACCTACTTCAGTAATAAATTTTCGCATTCATCTTTTCTGTTCACCCTGAAAAATCAGTTTTTTCCTTTTATTTCTTATATTATTTGATGCAAACAAGGCATGAATTTTGACAATTCTTTTATGTTTCTTTCTAGGATGAAGACTCGAAAAACTTCATTGAAACGCTGAAGAAAAAACTGAGTCAGAGGAACATCCTTTCAGGAAAACTCGGTGATTCGAAAACTGCCAACCAAGTAGAGCGTTTGGGCAATTCTTCTGAATACGGTAAACGATTTTATTTACTATTACTATGTTCCGTGATCTAGTTTTTATCATGGGACATGAAGGTGTTGTAAGAGAAGTGCCAGAATTGGAATTACTGAATTCTAAATTCATTTCATTAAATAAGATTGAATTGAGGAACACAAATAAGACACTTAAAGGTTGTTGGTTGAGGTCAAAAAGTAATAAGAATATTTTAAATCCTCTTCTTTATTGTAAGGCTAACGGTTATTTTTGAATCACAAAAATACCTGCTAATGATATATTCATTTCTAGATAATCAACTGATTTTTTCTTCTTTCTCTCTCGATCCCACTGCCGCGATTTTTCTTATAAAGGATTATTACCTTTCGATAGCAGTTAAGTAACTAGATAAGCCCCATGAAGAAGCTTATAGGTATAGAAGGAACATTTTCAAATTACAACCAATGCCTACTCATTCATTCTTGCCCAAGGAAGGTAATGACTTAGTCTCTAATGATTGCATTTCTTTCTGATTGGTGGTTAGGCTTTTGGAATCTGATTACCATTACCGAGTCATCGAACTTAATTTGAGGTTAGATTGAGATGAGCAGAGCAATGGATTTATGATTTATACATTATCAATGAATGATGAATTGTTAAGAGGTGAAATGTTCCTTAATGCAGCCAAACGCAGTCCCATTTTCTGGTCAACCCAATTATGATTGTACATTTTACAAAGAAATTGATGTAAGATCGTTTGTTGCCCGTCACTTACGTTTGTTTCGTTGCATGTTCTTATTGATATTCAATGAAGCAATGAAATTGACTTTTGAATTGACAGATTGAACGCAATTGTTTGCTAATATCAAAAGTAGTAAATAGATTAGATGTAGTATTTTTTAAATCTAGAGCTATAATTGTGTTTCTCCTGATTTAATGATTATGTACGTTTCCTATGTTCAAACATGTTGTGAATGTAAGAGGGATTTTTACCAAGTTTACTTGATGAGTTTTATCAAAGACTATAAGAGCCTTATTATGTGTAGTCTAACTTTTAAAAATTGTAAAAAAGTGTATAATTGTTTAGATTGGTAAAAATATAACCAGGAAAACTGACCACTTTTATTAATGGTATGGAAAGCGATGTGTTATCTTGAACTTATTAGACCCACAGTTGAGGATAATCTATACGGTGGCAGTATGCATTCCTAACTCTGAGTTTATTGAAATAGAAAACGCTATTTTACCAACTTGGCTAATATTTTGAACCTAGGTTGTAATCTGGTATAGAATGGAAAGACATGTAAGCATTAGGAATTTAAAATATTAAATTTGAATAGAATACTAGTAATTTGGTTTATTTTGGTTTTCACGCGCGGCAGTGTATATAAATAAATAAAATTATCAAATCATCATTTCACGGATCAGTGCCAACATAAAACGAGACAACATCAGAACATGAGTAATTGAATAAAATGTAATGAAAGGAAATTTTGGTATTTCCTCTGGTGCGTGTTCTGTTTCTTTTCGCGAGTAAAGTGTAAATTTCGATCCATTTAAAATAAAAATCAGGTCAAGTGTTCTTCTTCACGTTTTCACGCTGCGTCGCTTCTTTCGTTTGAAGTAAAAGAATCGTTTCTTAGCTCTTTCTCAGTTCATTCCTCTCATCTCATGCTAATCTAATGGGCGAAGATGACTTACCATTCACTTCATAAAGTTAGGGTGTTATTAGTATTTTAGTTGCATTCATTTAATTTTCATATTTACGATGTTTTAAAACCCCAAATAATTACACAAAATCTCTTCCTGCAATTACATTTTTCAATGGCGGAGATTTTAAAGTCATAATTTGCCACGCAGACGGGTACAACTTACAAGTGTAATTGTAATAAGTAGAAAGAAAAGGATCCACACTTGAATCTTGGAAAGCGTCTTCCTTGTTAATTTAATTGTACTCCGTGGTTCATTGCTCCTTTTTACAAAATGGTGAATTATTGACTGACGCTCTTTATTATATGAGTGCAGTGATATTTTTTACAAATCAAAACCAATTTCTAATTTTGCACTAATTTCTTCAATCGACTTCGTAAAAAGTCCATTTGCTGTCTTCACTCAGGTACAAAATGGATTATTAGCATTAGCAACATGATCATCAACTGTTTTTAGAGTAACTTGTGAACAAAACATCGAAGAACCGCATAATTGGCGGACAAGAGAAAGTCTTAATCGAGAGATTCTTACTTTTGTGTTTAGTGGCCGTTCTTCGTTTATATTTAAAAATGCACACATCATTAGTCATTATCATTAAAGTGAGCAAATTGAGAATTTGTTACTTTTTACAATTATGAACGAAGTATAAAACAAAACACTTTACTAGTGTCGTTTTATCTTCCGCAGTAGTGTGGTGTATCAAACATTCATACTGCAACTGCATAAACTCATCATCGTATATATGAATGTTGACAAGCATGCATTATATATAAAGTATTTGTTGCCTATCATCACATTTTGCACGCAGTGTTTGAATATGAAAAATTATATCTAGAGTAGAGTAACTGTGTTGTGGTTTTATGGGACTAAATAAACTTAAAAATACAAAAAAATACAATATATCTTCATTACGTGTCTCATGCGAGAAAATCTTGCCACATAGAAAAATGTCGTTTTTTTTTTGTTTCATTCGCTTTCATCTCTCAAACATTCCTAAAATAAAAAATAAATAGATAAGCAATTACTTACGTAGTTTGTACTACATATAAGTTTGGTTTGCTATTCGTGATTGTGATTATTATTATTCCCCTCACCGCCACCTTCTCCTCCACGGTAGTAAAAAATAAACATGTCGAATTTCTGTTTGTCGTTTCATTCTCATTCTCATAGGTCATTACACTGCTTACTGTGAATATTGGAACACTTGGAACGCTAAATGAAATTTTCTTTGGCAAAAAGTTACACTACAAAAAATTAGAATCATGAAATACAGTCATGGGTCGCTTTATCTCATTAATTATATTGCGGTAAATGTTGCAAAATCTTCTAAAAGCATTTGATTGTATTCATCAAGGGAACCAACTAACAACTGTTACAACATTTTATTCTGCTTTATTTGTAGTGAACTATTTTCAGTTCGTGTTGTTTCTCATTCCTGTATTTTAATTTTAATTTTAATGTGTC
>VYYJ01000755.1:0-45341 GCA_021029165.1 Cyphoderus albinus | reverse complement strand
CATTCGAATTCTAAAAGATTATTTAGAACCTCACAGCAACATAAAATATCTGATCTGATCTGACTCTGTCTAGTTTCAAAACTGAAGCCAAACGGTGTACTGCGAGCAAATGCTGGTTATTCGTACACATCAGGCTATACATTGCTAATGTTAATTTAATAAATTGTTTGTAAGCCATAAGTGCAGAACTTGATTATACATGGGTACAACATTGTCCGATTAAAATAAATAGTACTTACAATTTAAATGATAAAGCGGTTAGTGCACTTTTAGTGTACTTTAGAAACTGAGCCTTCTCATCATGCCAAAATAAAGTGGCTTCTAAAGTTTCAGCCCAGATCAGATCAAAATGAACAATCCTGCTTATTAGCAGTCAGTTAGCAGGCTTGGTCATATTACCAAAAGGATTTTGATCAAAATTGATAAAAAATGTATTAGTGGAGAAAGTTTTTGATCTCAAAACTTTTAGAACAATCTGTTAATAGAATTAATTGAACATGTGTAATGTTACATGTAGCTGTCGTAATTTCATGCTGTATCTATCAATTCAATATCAAAAGTATCTAAAAACGGCAATTTTATTGTAAACTTGTTCAAATTCAATGTATTCTATGTAATTACTTGCCGATTACTTTGAGGTTTTTTTCTTCATATTTTTCCATTTTCATGTTAAATATCTGTAGACATTTTTCTTGTTTTTATGTGTCTTCTCTGCACCTGTCTCAAATTGTTGGTTGCGCAGAGCCAAAAGCAAATGAGCAACTGCGACTAAAACTACAACGTATCATCAGTGCGTTCATAACCCACAATAAAAATTATTGACAATACTACATGATTCGAATCGAATTCAATGAATGACTGAGCATGATGATGATGAGGTTTTCATCTTTTGTAATATTTAGTAGATGTTAGATCCATAAGGATTATGTATGTTATTGCCTGTTCAGATGAGGACTTTCTCTGAAGAGTTTGATCAACCCAGATAAAATAACAAGCAAAAATTTAACCTGTAATAGTCAAAGTCAAGTGACTCTTCAACTAGATTTTAATCTAAAATAGATCGTGATCGTGCCAATACAATTATTAAGTACTTTTCTTTACAGGTGTACAATATCATTATTACAATTATTTACAAACAAACAAACCCATTTCAATAGAAACCTCATGTCAAGCCATTAACAAAATTTTCAGTGGAAAGGCAGATGACCTTGATTGTTAATTGCTGGCAGGATTCTTAAAATGTCTAACATGCATAAGCTTCATCTAATTTCATACCTACGTCCGTTATAGGTACATTAAATATACCTACGGTAAGATTTTATGGATTTGTCGAGTTCTTTTTGTTATTGATTGTTACATCAATTTTATTTCTTTTCTCAATTTAGACGAGTTTAGCCCGAAGCATAGCACGTTCTCGACTAAAAGTGAGCATTGACATAATCGAAATTCCTTGTTTACCTTAAATAGATTATTGACAGGAATGTGGGTTTTCTAACATGAGATGAGAATGAGAGACAAAGGCGGCAGAAGAATGCGCTAGATGAGTGGAGTTTTGAAAGTAGTAATGAAAATAATGAGCTTACAATTAAGGGAAGATGAGTGAACACAGCAGTGAGAAAGAAGAGTCCTGAAGAAGTTGACAAGCGCCTGAAATTTGCATCTCTCTTTGAGTCGCTGTAATCCAATAGAATTTCATTGCTCAGTTGATACGGTTCAGATGGTAAATTGCTCAAGACGGCTTTCGCCCTGAGCCCAGGGGTGGAGAATAAGTTCAACGTATTCTCAACGGAGATGCTTGAAGAAGTTGTCGAGGTATTTGATAACGTGGGTGTCACATCCAGCGGTGGGCATCGATGTTTTCTCTTGAGTCGGCCGTTTTGTGCCAACTGCGTTGGATGCGTCCTTCCCCTGTTGCTGCTGCTGCCATTGCAATTAGACGCTTTCCAAACAGCAACCAGTCCAGTAATCACTATAATTACGTGGATGATGATGTAAAATATGACAAATTTGGAGTCGAATTTGAACGGGACGAATGTGCACTTGTCAAATGAGTAGGATGTCGAGGTGGACCAGCTATTGTCTCTAAGAAGCTCTTGGCTGTTGAAGGTAAGGAGGGCAGTGAACCCCACAACGCAGCTGAGAACTGCGAGCACTCCGACATGGTAGCGAATGTGATTTTTGTGAACTGACAGACGGTAGCCAAATTTGCTAGAGTGAAGACATCGGTCCACAGCCAAAGAGGCGACAGTTGCCCCTTTGAACACGGGGATTGTGATGAAGAACCAGAAGAGACCGGCGCAGGTTGCCTCCCCTGTGGACACCGGGGATAGCTTAATGAGCGACAGGAGGGCGTACGTAAATGTCAGAAATTGCTGAATGAAATTTTGGCTGAGGATAGACACCAGAAATATGTCTATGGTTGACCACTGGCGCTTTCGGCAGTGAAAAATTGCCAAAGTCCATGCCGTGAGAAGGAGAATGACTGGTGCCGAACCCGCCAAAGCGATCCAGCTGTATGTTAATGGAGCTGGCATCGCATCGGAACTCTCTCGCTTGAAATCGCCTTTTCACGCTTGATTCATCCACATTTAATTCAGATAACCACAGTCCTTAGTAATGGTTTTCACATCTTTCCCATTTATTCTCTCCGTGGCATTGGACTCAATTCCTCCACCTCCCAAAAATAACGTCACGTACTTCACCTTACGTCTTGCCGGTGGTAGGTCGTCGCTGCCTACATTCTAAAAATAAATAAAGAGGATTCATTTAATAGAATTTTTTCATGTTCAAATAATTTTTTTGTTTGTCATTTATCAAACATCAGCATTGATGTAAGTTCATTTTTGCTTTTCGTATAATTGTTTACTTCTATAATAGTCATGAAATGAAATGAAGCTTTGCTATTATTGCCATTGCTATAAAACTCAGAATGATTTATAGAGTCTGCATTGCAACCAAATTCGTATGAAGATGTGTACATTTGTACACTATATTTATAGGGATGTGGTGGTGATTGGTGATGTGATGTCATGTTCCTAATTTGGTTCGATCATGATTATGCACGACGTTTACTCAATCGAAGAGTATTCATGATTAGAAGAATATGCATGCACGTGAGGCTAATAAATGACGAAGCTAGAAAATTCTTTCTTTGGAGGACCGATGGGCTTTTTCTGTGTGACTCTCGGTATTTGGGATGAGATGAGGCGATGTGGATGTGAGTGTCGAAGAATGGGAATTAATTGCATTTTCTTGCGCAAGTTTACATTACACGAAATGCACATCTCGTTCGGCTTGATTGAACATTGGTGGAAAATTATTACTTTTCATAGATGGATATAATTATCTATCGGCATTTGTGCAACAGAAAAGGCTCAAGTGGAACTGCTTGATTAGTAGCTGTAACTTTTATTAACGAAGAAGAAACGTAAAAATTATTATGTAATTTCAAAGGTTGAATTTGGGGATTGTGCTATACTGCTGTGACCTGAGTGACTGACCAAAAGACTATAATGGGTAAATTGACATATGAGATGATGCGATGGAAATGTTTTGATTACATGCTTTTCGGAACTCAAAATAGAAATTGCGCTTATGTAAATAAATTCTTTTCATTGTTGCTTCATGTCCACAATAATTTGAGGCGCAAAATTGCACACATTTTTCTCCTCAACAAAGACATTGTTCAAGAGTCAACAGTGCTAATGAGTTGATGATGTTGAATATTTCATAAATTACATCACACCACCAGAGCGAAGGGAAGTGTGCGAAATTATATGCAAAATAAAATGGCACATATCATATCATTTTCAGACAATCAGCAAAAGGCTATCTTCGGATCATCGCATAAAGAAAAGTATTGCTTTGCTTTGAAATATTGGAATGGATTGAACCTTATTATCCATTTTCGGTGTGCGGTGTCATCCATCGTTACAATGCAATTGTGGCCCTTGACGTTATCTCGTTCTCATCTCGTGTTACGATGATGCATGTTCTCTACACAGTGACGTTGATGAATGTGAAACGCAGGGTAATTTCAGTTAGTTAAAGATCCATAAACCTGAAACGTCTTTGACTTGACATCTCGTGCATACTCGTTTTGTTTTGGAAGCGAACGAATCGTCATTGTTATAAAAATGGAGGGAGTCAGTCAGAACAAAACTAAGTCTTTCGCAATTCCGTTCTAAATATGAGCATTTCATTTAATCTCATCTCGGCTTTTATGGATCCGTTCAAGATTCATTGGTAACAATCAGTGCTGAGAAGAACGTTGCACTTTATGAAATCGATGTCTTGTAAATAACCGAGGACTCGAACTCCACTTCTGAGCATTGCAGAAATGTGAACTGTGAACGTGGATGAAATAAAAATCGGTGGTGGTGGTTGGTTATAAGATATTGTATGTGTTTTACGCTTGGGGTGCATTGAGCTTATTGTAAGTTATTTACTCTTGACTTGTTTTGTACATTTTTTTCTGTCAGGGTTTATCGAAAGGTGAGCAATTTTATGCAACGGCAGCAGCAATAACACAGTCACTGAAAAGATGTCGATGTCGGTCTCGTAAAAAGGTGAACACTGAACAATAATTTGCAGTGTAATTTATGTTAATCTATGGACTTTTTTATTTGCTTTGCGACTTTGCGTCGAGAGAGACGTGGGTTTCTTATTTATTTTATATAATAGAGCATTAATATAAAAGGGACCGTCATTTTAAGGAATTTTTAAAATGTTGTAAATCTAAATTCACATTTTCTTTGCCCGTTCAAGTGAATGAGGTCGCGCGCGATGTTACGCAAGTGGCTGTGTGCTACACCTTATTTTTTATAGTTGATGCATTTCACTTGCTTCTTGCAAGTAAATATTTAAAGTGCAAGTAGTGCGTTTCTGTGCGTTTATATAGCCATTTCATTCCTTTGAACATTCCATTGAACACTTTGCCCTAATCCGAGTAATTGTTCGAGTAATTCAAGTCGTTTCAATAAAGCACCAGCCTAATTTTAAAAATACCCTTTCTCTGATGCCACTTGAAAACTTCAAACCTTACAAAAGAGTGGATCCCACCCCAGCCCAAGTATTATTATTGACACTAGATTTACATATGCAAACGATCGTGCAAAGGTATGTAACTCAACTCCATAAATAACCGTCAATCCCAAGTTACAGCCTTGTAACTCATCGCTTTAACTTAGGAGCCCCAAGTTAAAATAATAATAATAATTTGCGTACAACTTGTCAATTTCAATTAAGGCTTGTATTTCAAATGAGATTCGTGTGATAAATAAAATAGGCGAGCTGTATAATTGGATTACATTTATTTACGTATTCATTTCTTCAAATCCCCACAGGCAGGTAATATAATATTGAAATTTAAAGTTGGCATTTTATTTTAATTTTGAGTGATGTACCACATCCAATTTAATATCAATATATATTCAAATTGTTGTGTAATAATAATAAGATCAAAAGTATTTCAACTTTCGACATTTCAATTCTAAATCACGACAACGAGAATTAAAACAAATCTGCCGTGCAGATTGAAAATGTGTAATGTAATAACAAATATATTTTAAATAGCTAATTATTATTGGCATGTCAGTCCGCATCAAAATCACTTTTAATCTGATGATGCGATACCGAACCCGACAATAATCATAATCTGGCACTTCAAAATTCAAGGTAAAAAATTTCAGATGATGTTCTCATGTTCCTCTAGGATAAGCCAGACAATGAGACAATGCAAAGTTAAAAAGAGAAGCGTAGCAGAAGTGTTTGTTCATCTCATCATCAACACTTTTATTGTTAGCAAGAAAAAAAACTTTTCATCCCCTTCTCTAATAACAAACCATTAAGATTTTCTGCATTATGGTTTACTTCATTTACGAGACAGCTTTAATAATATTTGTCCTGATTTTTTTCGCACTCGTCCTTAATCATTTCTTGAAGGATAGTTACGTTACAGATTGGTTAGTTTTTTTTTGTGTAATAATAATAACGTTCCGACACGAAAAGTTATAAATTTTGTTAAAATCTCTCTTCTTGTAACTAACATTCACGAAGAAAAAAGTATTTAACACTTTGACTCACTGACTTGCCTATAACCTCCTATTGGGGATGTATAAACTCAAAATGAGAATGTTCCTTGGTCTTATGCAATGCTACGCAATATTTTAACGCGAACTTTGTCATAATCAACAGCATCTCTCTCTTTGATTGTGATGAAGGATGGTGATATATTTGACTGTGTTCCTTATTGCAGTCATATTTTTCTTTTTTAAGTCAAAGTGAACCCACGGGAGGTTTCCTGCCTCATTGTCAGAATGCAGAGGGCAGAGAGATAGATCATGACGATGTCGACTCAGTCATGTCATGTCAACACTCATTTCACAAGATTACAAGGCGCATTATCATATCACTTCACATTCTTCTTACCTTGCGTCAAACGCCTAAATGGTAAACAGAATACCTTAAAAATAATAAAGTTATGACAGTTTGAACACAGAATGGAAATACCATTGAGGATTACGTAGCATTCGAGCAAATTTCATTTGATAACAGTGGAAGAAAATTGAGAGACCTTAGTTGAGTTGGCTGGCACCCTAAATAAGTATCTTCATTTTTACACCACGGCCATTTTCTAACCATAATATTAATAGTAATGGTAGTAATAATAATGATTTTGATTATTGGGCGGCAATAACGTTTCCTATGCTGTTAAAGAGAAAAAAGTTGGATTTTGCTTCATAACAAGAACAGCGGCTCCCCTTTGCGAAATGCATTTCATTACAAGAAAGAAATCATAGACTGCTGGCCTGCGACGTGAGGGAGTTGGTAAGTTAAAGTTACAATTTCTAAATCTAAAAATTCGAAAACTGCCAAAGCAAGCGCAGCAAGGAATTCAATGATGAAATACTTAGCACAAGATAGGCAAGTCTGTTGTAATTTTGCTTGAAATTATTCTTCTTTTGAGTAAAGTGCTATTTTTCTTTCTTGGAGCAGAAAAGCGCGAACAATGGAGATTGGAGGCAGATTAAGATGGCAATTGTTACCTGCTACAACACAAACGATTTATAGCCTCACGCACATTAAAATCTCACATTCAGTCAGAAGAGCGATGGTCACCTTTACTTTGGTAATGTAATAATGTTGATACCGACCGAGAGATGAATGTTTTTGTTTAACAATGATGATTACGACTTATGATGGGGCTTAAAACTGCTGGCTGGCGCAATAAATTTTGCAATGTTCACTGAACCAAAGGAAACTAATAAAAAGCGGTGTAAATTGGGAGTTCGTGAAATGAAAAAGGATTTTCAAGGAGGGTCTGGAAGGTTATTTCATTTCGGTGTCTGTGAATTTTCATATGGGTCTTATCTTTTGCAAGGGGAAACAAATTCTAAAATAGCCCTGCTGCCAAAATTGTCTCATGATTTATCATTTACCTTTTTACTGTCTGCCAGTTTTCACTTCAGCAATAAATTGTGGGGATGTTTTACTACATCCATAACAGATTATTATGGCTACGCGAATAATTCTTTTGTTTTTATTCACAAGTTCTCACATTTCAGCCTACATCAAAGCGGTGGTCGCAGAACTCAAAGTGTGAGAAATATTTTTAATAGCTCTAGACGAAATTTGCAAAGATTTTTTTTAAAACTTAACACTTCTAATAATTATTAGTCTCAGCTAGCCGCTACAATACAATGCATTTGCACACTTTAAAAAAGGCGTGTTCACAAGTTTCATCAAAGAGAATGTATCTAGCGAGATGAATGAAAATGTCGAGTGCATGAGCTTTTTGAACAATGAAATGAAACATGTTCTAAAAAAATTAAGATGTATTTTGCGTAATCCAAGTTCTTTTAGCAGTTAATACTAATTGACACATGTTGCAGCACGGGATATGTTAGACAAAGCTGAAATTCCAAAGATTGTTTTCTTCTGTATCCGTTTGTTTTACTATTAATTCAATGTCTTAAGAAACATGACAAATTGAATTAAATTTACAGAATGAAATATTGGCTGTCGATGGGCGATGAGAATTAAAACTACAATTTTACCTGACTCTCACAGATTTATCGAAACAATTAGAATTTCAGAGTAATTGGGAAAAATAAAAATTGGGAAGCGAACAGGATGTAATTTAGGTACTGTACGTTGTGAACAAAGTCTCTCGTTTCTGTTTGACATCATGAGAACATTTTATTTAATGTTTTTTTCTGTGAACGATTGATCTCCGTCTTAAGTCGACTTATGTTATGACTACGATCAAACGATAACAGTAAACAAAACATGAGCTACACACAAAAAATAAGTATTTTATGGTGCTCCAAGTCAAACATTGTTATTGGCCCTACACGTGTAATTTTTGCATTGTTATTATAAAACTAACAGCCAAGATTTCAAATGTGCTCAATAAATCCAATCTTCGTGTATGGATATGGTTGCAAACTCTGTACTCTTGTAGCATGACTGAGTCTTCGACCCAACGTGAGTGATAAAACTAATGGCTCGAGAAAAATATTTAATAGCTTTAAATCTTTTGCTCAACCCTAAACAAAGACTTGGTGATCACGATGGAGGATGAGTTTCAGAACTAACGAGAAGTTAGCAGTTAGCTCAGCAGACATTCATTATATGTTACTGAATACTTAAAAAAGTGACGGTGATACGATGCCATGGTCTTTATCAATATTACTGCTTCAAATCAAGTTAAGCTTGCTGCAAAACCTGAATATTGGGTTTTGTATGAAACGCAGTGAACGAGATGACGAGGTATTTTATTTAAAAACCCTCCACTTCTCTGATGCTCTTTAAAAGCTAATAGTGCACTAAAGATACCTGTTAAGACTTTTAACAACGACTATGACGAGGCTGATCGTCAGCAATGACGACAACGACGACGACGCGTACTTATCGGTTTTTCAACGGTATGGTGTGGTGGTAAGACCATCATTTTTGCTGTTATGATGACTATAATCGTATGCAGCAGCAGTTTATTCTGTGCTGGTGTTGTTTAGTGGAGCCAAAACAATTCTCGTTTTGAACAAGGGATTGGTCGTGGTCACCAGCAATTATTCCTTAACAGAGTGACTGAGACAGAAGAAGAGGAGATCGAAGGAAAAAAGCAATTTTGTGCATGGAGTTTGAGCTGAGACAAGAATTTATGTAGCCACAGGGCATTATACTGATGTGATGTGATACAAGAGCACAGTAATCACGGCACGGCGTGTCTCTGGTAAAATGCGAGTCTCGAAGATAAATGCGTACCACAAGAAGAGGAGTGAGAATGCCGCTGATGTCTTTTCTTTTTATAGAGAGAAGCCAGAGGGAATCGAGGATGACAATGAAACTTCCTAGAGAGTGCAGTGCAACCTCCAAGGTAAACTCCTGCGTCTCTTCGTTTCATGCTCAGGAAAAAAAATGGAGGGATGCTGATTTGATGTTGCTATTATAAATATTGTTATTATTATACCTTTTTCTACCCGCATGTATGTACGAGCAACGCAGAGCAACGCAATCATCTAAGATGAATTATAAAAGTGGTGCCTAACCAATTGGCAGTCATTCATTTTGAATTTTAGTCTGCATAGTGCATGCAGAAAAAAATATTACCATTAGCATTTACCACTTGCTTCTAGCCACTGATTTGAAACTGCTTTTAAGTCATTGTTTAAAGTTAAAACGTGCAAAGTGAACATACACAGAACATGATGATCATGAAACATTTTATTTTATGCTTCTCACACCACATCTAAAACTCCTGTAATTTTTATTTTTATTATCAGCCTCTGTTCACGCAAACCATTTTACATGAGTGGCGTATGGCACAATGGAGATTTTCAACTTTTCAGTTTTTTCACACTCTGATGAGACAACCTCTGAGAAGGGAATTGTCCCTTTGAGCATGTTACCTACTACAATGCAACAAAGTAACAATAATCGTCACTTAAATCAACTTTTAAATGGCCTGTGCACACACATTTTGTACAAAAATCTCAAAGACAAGTGCTTACAGCATTTTTTAAACACACTAAAACGCAAAATCAAATAAATAATTATTTCACCTTTATACCAATCTAACTGACTGCGTGTTAAAAAAAATCTGCGAGATTTTCAAGAAAAGAAAAAATATGACAAGTCACAACATGAAATTAAATGCTGGTCGCCAGTCTTCAAGAGTTTGGATACACCTACCAGAAAGAAAAAAATTATCAAACTGTGCATCACTTTGACGTGGCAAGCCACGCTTTTTATGCGGTATTGCGTAAAGATTTCAAGGAAATTCTTAGTCTTAGGTTACCCAAAAGTTTAGACGGATGAAGAATGTGTGTAAAGTGAGCAATAATAAATATGATGTTTGGGTGGCTGTGGCTTACGTAACTTTTTGAACCAGGAACCCTCAGCTCAGCTCATTCATTCATTCACTCATTCATTTCAAACCAGGAGGAGTAAAGTTGCTGCGAAAAGTTGGTTTTGTTGGTCTTGGTTGAACTGGCTGAAGGCGTGGGGTTTCTGTAAGTGATATTAATTGCTCCCGTTCTTGTATTTAACCTACCTCATCCGAAATATTTTGGCCACAATGCATGCACCTCTGCTACCTAATTCGTAAGCAAATAGTGTGTTGGAGGTCGACCTTTATTTTTTTTACCGTCCTGGGGCAAACTCAGGCCAAACATTGTGCTGCGTTTTCAGTGACGTTTTTATTCCTACGCTATTTATTAAAATGTCAAAAATCTTCTTCTGCATCTTGAAAAGAGGGAATGAGAAGAATACCGTAAAATGACCGCCCCATTTCTTTTTCAAGACTTTGTCAGAAGTTATGTAGGTTTATTGCAGATTTCAATAACATATTTTACACTCCATTGTAAATATAAATGCACAGAGCAATTATCATTCTCAAATTGGGCAACAAATTTTTATTTTCTTTTGTCGGGAAGAAAAATTCTCGGTTAAAATACTAAACTTGTCTTTCACACTTAGGTGCAAAGCAAAACACTCGCTCATGTTCACGTCACTGCTTATCAGTGTGTGAAAAGCAAGATGCGTTTTTTATAACAATAACATTGCAATACAGAAGCGCAGAAAATTCTAAATTAGGCGTAGCATTCAGAATCGCCCACCTGAAATCGCCCTTGCTTTTAAATGATGGGATCTAGATTTATTTAAATACAAACTTTTTCCCATGAGCCGCCTCCAAAACAAAAAACATGCTTAATTAATTACGATCCACTTGGTAATTATATTTACCATTAGGATTAGCACTGCCAACTCTGAATATTATCATCACTCATCAAGAAACGCTATAATTTTTTTTTTTGCTTTTTTATTCAATCTATCTAATGACCATAAATTGGCCAAGAAAATTTCAAGTGTTGTTTGTGGCGATGATAATTTTCATAATAAGCTATTATTCATTATTATAATGCATCAAACAACTTAACTAAAAATGCAGTGACTACCTGCATTTCCCTGACTTTTCTTCCTACAAATCAAAGCGATTAGCCATTTAGGCTATGATTATTTATTATTGCTAATAATAGTTGTGAAAGGATGTTTTACTCGGTAAATAATAAAAGTGCTCTTGATGAAGGAGCTTCTCTCCCTTTGCACGTGTACATCCCTCGCTGTTGTTGTCGTGAAAGGGATGAAAAGCAGAAAATGGTCATGGTAAGAAACCTTCTGATTCTTCTTGTTCTTTGAGGTGCTGTTCGTTACGTTGCGAGCTACTTAGCTTTAACTTACACAGGAGCATTTAATAATGGAGCATCAAAAAGGCATATTTAATAGTCCAATAAAGATTAATAGAGCGAGTCCTAAAAAGATTTTGAGAAATAATTTTGAAATATTACAAACTGCATTTCTTGGATGGATCTTTATCATATTATAATCAGAATCGTTCTTTATATTTCAAGACAAGATACAAAAATATTTTCCTTTTATAAAGCTGGGGCTCCTTGAACTTACGCAAATTAGCTTAGCACTTCTGCAATAAGATGCCAATGCCAAAATAATTTGTATATTTTTAGGAAAAAGAAATGAAAGCAGATTTCTGAGACAGCGAAAATTCTTCTGTGGTTGTCTCTGCCTGTCTTTCGCTCAATTTGTTCAGTAATAAATCGTGGTTTTTCTTTTTAGCATATCATATCACTCCATCATCATATCATTCATCACTCGATTAACTGCACATTTTTGGTAAAAGTTTTCAAGCCTACTTTTGAATATTCACCACAAAAAAATAAAAGGGAACATTTTTCTACTCAGATGCTGATATAGGTTTTGTAAATAAATAGAAACACGCGAAACAGACTGGTGTTGTAGTCGTTCCGGTTCAGTTGGCGTTTCACCATTCTCTTTTTTTCACCGAGAGAAGCGAGTGAAAAATTGAATAAAAGATGCCACGCACACAATCAATGTTATTGCGTAGAGCTGATGAGATGAAGGTGTTGCTTTTGTTATTTGAAAACGTAAGTAGTGCATTTTCTTGCAAATAAATTCAATTTAATTCTCACAGTGGCAGACTGTATCCACATAAAAAGTTTTTCTGTGTCTGTACAGTAACACATTGTACATTTTAATAGTGATCATGTCTGACATGAAGATTACTCAATCTTTTCAAGGGTCATGCGAAGGGAGTTTACATCTAAAGGTTAAAGTCAAATGAATTCGGAATTTATTGCGTATTACAAAATGATTTCAGAGGGTAGGTATTTTTCCCCGATCCGCTCAACCTTGAGGTGCAATCAGAAGTAGGCCATAAAATAATTGAAATAATAAATACCATGCGGTTGTGGTGGCCCGTATGCATATTTTTAGCATTGCTACAAAATATTATATCAAAGAAAAAATTGCAAGATTTTTTAACGATTTCACCCAATGCTTATATAATCCTTTATTACTATTATGTTCATTTGGCAAAATGAAAAAAAAAAATTAAATTATTCTTGGCTAAGTAAATTGGATTCCATTGATTTGGCCCAATTCGTTTTGATAAGGGATTTGATGGTTTAAATAAAGGAAATGCTATAAATAAAATGTAACAAATTGAAGTGAATTCATTGAAGCTTATGAAAAATTATGGAATGTTGCATGTTATGCACACAGAGATTCTACGCCTAATAATAATGGATTGGAGACAGTCAAAAGATGAAGACAGTTTTAGATACCGAAGGACTAGTGCAATGAAGCAGCATCAAGAAATCTACGCTCCTGCAAATTAACTCCCTATTTAATGAAAATCAAATTCCTTGTTAGTAACTTCCATTGCGCTTCCGGTGCAAAATGAGTAATAAATAATGACTTATTTGAAGCAGTCTGATCTGATGTGTTTTCATCAGTCACACCATGAAATAGCAAACCAGCAACAATACAGTACCTAAACCACATTTAAAAAGTTATTGCTTTTGTTCCTTAAATGACTGTGAAAAAGTTTTAAATCTGAAGCTCTTTTCTACCAAAAATAGTCTGGTTCATGGAGCTTCACGCAGTGTCACAAACAGTGGAAAAAAATAATAGAGAGCTTGTGCAAAAGTAATATGCATTGTATTATTTATATATAGCGTTAACGAAAATAATCTAAAAAAGTATCATTTTTTGAATCTGGTAATGAACGGATCAAGCCACAATCCACATCCGCTTGCCTTTTTGCACTGCTTTGCTTCCCTTGCTGCATATCGTGTCAAGACTAGAATAGCAAAAACTCCATTTCCGGGTGTTGTTCTGCATGTACCTACCTCGTTTTGAGATTTCTACATTTGATGGAATCACTTTTTTTCCTTCACTCCACATTTTCAAACCAACAACAGGTAAAAAAGCCTGCCTTAGTTTATTCAGCGTTCAACTCTTCTCTAGTCCACACGTGATTATGCAGATTTTAATGGCATGTTGATGACGATCTCTACCACATTTCAAATTTTATCATCATGTTTTAAAGTGGTGCATAACATTACAATAAAGAACATGAGATTTGTGTGTGCGTACCTAAATTTTCAGTAGCATAAAATTAATAATGATAAAATAGCGCTGAACGTTACTCCTTTGTTTTGTTTTTTATGCAGTGGAACCAGCAGCGGTAACATCTTTTCATGATAATATCACTTTTCTCTTATTCCATTTTATTACCTGCGTTTTATTAATGCGCTCGATTGCACTGCAGTGCAGAAATGGGAAAATTTGACTTGCACAAATTATAATTTTTTTTTAACTAGATAGATTCGGGATATGGCTCATATTCATATTGGTACATACGGCAGCCAGGTCAAAAATATTGGAGTTTGGATGATAATTTGGTGCTTGCTGGTTTACATGAGGGGGGAGCCACATTTCGAATTTTGAATACCGGTATTAAACGACAATAAACACAGCAATCACAATCAACATGCACACATCAATAATACATCAACTTCAACTGTCAGAGTATTACTCTCTGACAGGCTTTCGCTCAAGCAAATAAAGTGAATCTGAATCTAGTATTTGAAGTTTTGAATCAGAATCAAACTGCGCTTGCTTTGCCTTTGCAGCAGATCATGATGTCAGATTATGTCGCTTGTTTGCGTTTTTTTTCATCTCTCTTCTCTATTATTAAATGCCTTCTATTCTTATATTATTATTATTTGAGCCAAGTCATACAGGAATTGCAACAACTGGTTCAGAAGTGGAAGTTGATGGTACAAGGTTTAATTTAATGGCTGTCATGTCAAACGACTAATAATATGCGGAGAAATACACACTGACTTAGTCGATGTGCTCTGAATTCTGAATCTGTAAAAGAATCATGCTGCATTATTAAGCCTGAGTGGAAAAAATTTAAATTCATATATCACTTGCAAATACTACTGAACAAGAAACTAAAGGACCTAAGTAAATAAGCCTTTAAGTGCGTAAATGAAATACAAAATAGAATGCAACTGAACAAAACAAAAAATATCTTTTGCTGAGGTACTTACATTTTATTTATTGTGTTCCTGTAATGAAAGCAAGGCAATACTGATTTTTCACTTTTTTGGAGTCTTCTAAAATACAGTGAACTGCATTGTGAATTACATTCATTATCTACGTCTTGATTCAATTTCTGTACATGAGATATAAAAGTGTGTTACTTGTGCAATGTGCTCATGAAATTTCAATTCAGGTAGCGAATTATTTTATTTCTGCAATAGCAGCAGCTAAAATTCAAATTATCTGAGCAAGCCAAGTCAACAGATTTTTTAAGTTGCGCAAAATGTTACACCTTTTGGAGTTGCTTGTTGTGAGACGGTGACATTAAATGAAGCTGAGCTTAGCTTAAGCTCAGACAAAGTCGTAAACCTCGCATTATTTGTGCGTATCTCGTAATGACGACTTGATTTGCTCGCTCCC
This sequence comes from Cyphoderus albinus, assembly GCA_021029165.1. NCBI lineage: Eukaryota > Metazoa > Arthropoda > Collembola > Entomobryomorpha > Paronellidae > Cyphoderus > Cyphoderus albinus. Next base: position 29,987 of record VYYJ01000755.1, on the reverse strand, counting down.
CTACATTTATCAAGATTAATGTTCTGCTATTGTCTGTCATAAAACCCCAAGAAATACTTTTTTCACTTTCTCTCGAGTAACGGGATGAAAATGATGATAGACGTGAATTCAGTGGTCGCAGTTGCAGAAAAGTAGCAAAAGCAACCTAACGTAACGTAAGCTTCATTTCATGTGCCACTGCCATCAAGACCATGCGCCAAATGATCATTTAATGTGAATTGATTTTTTGTTGTATGAAGTATGAACACAACTTGTAAAACGAAAGCAAAAAAATCAGAGTATGGTTAAACGATGAGAACTTACCAATTGGAAAAGTGGTTCCGTGGGAAAGTTTTCTTTTGCACGGGAAATATCTGAACGGGTTATGTATTCTTAATGTTTAACAATTTTACTTTTTCATTTCCACTCCTATTTTTTATAATAGATTAAATTCCATTCAGAGAGATACGCTTCACTTTAGACACTGTAGACTGTGTACACATTTTCCCTCTTCCATGCGTTTTCTCTCAAAATATTTTCATCGGAAAAATTGAGTCTCTCAATCAGATCAAATTACAAGCAACGGATCTGCGGTTAATAACTTAGTTTTAATGAGACCAGATCCTTAACTGACACTCTAGAATAGTCACGATATGATTTTTTTTTTAAATAATTTAATTTTTCACACTCTCACTCTTCAATTTTTAATTATCAAGAAAATACATAAAGTAAGGAGGATGAAAGCACTCACTTTCCAATGCTGGCACAGCAGCCACTGGAAAAACATTAAGTCACCTCACTGTCACTATTTTCAGCGCATTCCATGCAATCCATTTTGCCTCCATGTCCTCATGCAAATGCGTCTCTGAATTAAGCTATTGCAGTAAGTGGTAGCAGCAATAACGAAAATATTCCGTGTCTGTGAATCTACATGAAGGATCAGACAGGGCTGTGAGGAATACCAAAACGAGATGATTCTTTTGAAGTGAGAGAATTGATATAGGAATGTTATGTTATCACGAGGGATCAGATCACAAGAGTGCTCTAGCTCAACTCAGCGTCCGCATGAAAAGCAAGCAGATAACTGAACAATGTAATAGAATAGAATAGAGTTGGTTAGATGGAATGAATCTCATCCTTTCAATTCAGGTGATCTGATCTGACTGAGATTCTTCTTTGCCTAGGCTGTAGCAACGAGCAAGCAACTAACCAACCATCATTTAAAAACACATTTTCTACCACAGTATTATTAAGTGGTGTGTAGAGTGTGATAGATAATGTGCTTCCTTGGCTCTTCTCGCTTGCCACTCAACAATGCTCACTCTAACACAAGCGAAGCCTTTCGATAAATATGTGTACATTGTTTGTGGTTATTCTTAATAACCGGTACGAGGTTTCAGTAATAAATTGGTGAGAAGCTTCGCTTTACTATTGCACACAGCAACACAATGCGGATCAACAGGTAAATCGAAATTCTCTATTAAATCTGGATGCTGCTGAGCTTTATAGTTGGGTTGAGGCTCTACGAGTGTGATGGGATGGGACGGGATGGTAGTCTGCGGGAGATATTTATGCCTTTTTTTATAACGCTAAGCTCGTCATTGTGCTTGCTGTAAATATGTACAAGGGCCATGGTTACTTATTGCTTCCACTGGAACCATAATGGGAAGCTAGAAGCTTTGGGCAATGATTTTTTTCTAGAAGATTTTTTATGTATATTCAGTTTGAGGACAGTTAAGATAGAGAGGGATTTTGCTTTTGTTGTTTTTTCGTTGACCAGTAGCAAAGAAATTTCTTCCCACTGCTTCCTCCAGCAGACCACATAAAAGTAAAAAAAATAAGTATCCAGTAACCAGAAGACACCCTGGGGCAAGGACAAGTAAGGCATAAAAAGGTAATATTTTTTTATGTTCATGCAACTTATCGTCAGGAAAGAGCTGACATGCAGCTTTTAAGAGAATCATACGAAGTCACAGATTTCCTTGCAAGTCGCATCATCTCAGAAAGCTGTTAGTTAGCCTTACCTAATTCCATGACTGAGATCCTCCCAACACAACACTATTTTCATGACGTATGTAAAATCCGTTCAGATTTCGACTTTCGGCTTAAAAAGAGTCTACGTTTCATTGCTTCGTCCAAATATTTTAAGTTAAAATTCAATAGAATGCCTGAAGCAAAGCTGAAACAAAATTAAGTCCGAAGGCCAAGGGCTGCATAAAAAGCACACTTAATTTATTAATATTCATGAAGAAAAATATTTGTTTAGCATAAAGCTCCTCTCGAAAGGATTTCGTGTAAATACATGTGTAATTACAAACTTAAGTCGGCTTTCCAATGGCATATTAGAGTGGCAGTAGCTTATAAAGTAGGTCGGTCGAAGGCAATAATTTCTCACCCTCACCCTCTTTTTTATTATGGAATACGGACATACCGGGGCGAAAGGGTTAATTCAGTAGCAAAGATTTGAAACCCTTTCAAGGCAACTCCTCAGCACTTTGTTTCACCCCTTCGCTTCGCTTCAAGCAGAAACAAGTTGATCATGATTCTGAGAATTTACACTGCCTGCCATCTGCCACAGAAATTGCTTGTCTGTAAGATCATGAAAGTTATGAAACGTTGCTGGTTTTCTTGGCGTCCCATTGATGGCAATGATAGTAACCGGTCTTTGTTCACATGATAAACTTTGCTTTGTATTTGCGATGACGATAGTTCCTTATTGTTAAGAAGTTTTAAGTTAATTGTTTAATATTTATTTTTTCTAGTTGATCCTAAAATTTTCAGTGAAACCTGAAACCTTATTTTTTTCGGGAGAATTCTTGGTATGTAAAACGAAAAAAACGAACGGAGCTGTAATCTAAGACAATGTTCACCTTTATTACCCGACCGCCTCCCAATGAATGTGTTTACAATCTTATCGAGCAGACGATTGACCATCGGGCTCGGGGACCTCCTATGTAAGTAGATTTGATACTTTTTCCATATTTACATAGCTAACAATCTATCTAATATTTTTTTTAATGTGCAATAGATACCGGTCTAGATATTCTTGTATGGTGAGACAAGAAGCGAACTGCAGGAAGACTGGCTGCTGGAAGACAATGGGGGTTCCAAAAATATGCCAGTGTCCACCGGACTTTTATTTAAAGAAGCAGAGCCGAGTTCCCATCACCGTTCAACCTTGCGGTAACATTTATTCAATAATTCTTTGATTCATCAATTTTCAAAAAATCTTTTCAGTTGTTCATTCAATGTTTCTTTTGATTGTTAAAGAACCGCGGATAAAAATTTGCAATCCTTGCTCTGACTCCGGAAAATCTCCAGCTCCAACTGAAGGTGCTACGTGTGAATCCGGAGATTCTCCAGCGCCGACTGAAGGGGCTGCGTGTGAATCTGGAGATTCTCCAGCTCCTCCATGCGAAAGTAGCCAGAAGCCTTGTGAAGACTGCCCGGCACCGAAACCTGACGCCTGTAAACCTAAGAAGAAAGATTGCTGCGTTCCGAAATGCAGAGTTCCGCGAATCTGCTGCAACATCATGAAGCCACCTGTTCCGAGTCCCTGTACCGGATTCGGAATTATTCCAAGGGGCTGCAAAAACTACATCCACGGGAATATTGTGAAGTCTCTGCGAATGCCCGCGAAGAAGCCCGATATCCTCAAGATGGATAACCAAAAAGGAGACAAACCAAAGTGGACAGAACCTGCGTCGGCTCCCAAGTACTTGTGCAAAGAGTCTTACGGCTGCTCCCCAGGTTACATTCAGTGCATAAAGCAAGAGCTGACGAGGAACGATTGTCAGGCAAAGTATGACATGAAATCTAAAGAGCGCGATATGCAGCAGCAAGTTCGCCACTTGGATCCCACAGAGCATCAAGCCCTGGTCTGTGGACTGAAAAAGAATTGGGAGGAGAAATTCGACGAATTTCAAAGAATGTCGCTTGTGCTCGACAGGCAGGGGAAAGTAACAAAGAAGGCATGTTTGGAAGAAGAGCTCAAGAATCTGGAAAAAGACATTCAACTGTTGGAACGACACGATCACATTTTTGTCTCCGACACATGCCGCCCCTTCTACTTAGCTTAACTAAAATCAAGTTGACAGCAGAAATCAACTACATTTTAAGAGCGAACTCGCCACTGTAATTTCTAATGTTTTCACACTTTTTATCTACTCAATGACATGAGTCTGTATGAACTTGAGTAAATCTCTATAATAATTGTTTACCATACAACTTTCGAAAACGTTAAGAAAAACGTCGTCACAATTTACTAATCGCATTCACCTGGTTCACTTTTTGAATACGACAGTTGTGACAAATGACATTGATTCTATTACGCACAGAAGAGAAATGCATTGTACTGACATACATTATTTTGCCAATTTTGTTTAGCTTGCAATGAATGAATGAATGAAGGATTTTGAATTCTGCTCGCAAAGCAAGTTTCGCAAGGTCATTTGTAATGCCTGTATCTGGTTAGTTTGGTCAAGCATTAAAATAAATCTTGCATGCATAAACCAAGGTAAAATTAGATTTTCCCCGTGTCTGCAATATTTCAAATCACGAGAGATTTCGAATGAAATATCTATGTCAATTATCAATAAATTCTCCAGTAGAAAACTATCAGAGTCGACTCCACTTTCTTTTCTTGTTTTCAAGCCACTAAAAATATCATTTTGAATAGGATTGAGGATTTTCTTATAAAAATGAAACCTGTGGATAACATCTTTCATCTGAGTATCAGAACGACCAACTTGGCTCAAGTCAGTTGCTGGCCACAAAACCGCCTGTTCTTCTAAGCAAACTATCTGACGATTCAACTCCAACTGATCTTAAAGGCTGATTAGGATAATGCGGCATAAAAGTGGTATGGTTGGTGACAAGTGGCAAAATAAGAGAACGGAATAACAGGACACATTTTGCATTTGCATTGTAAGAACCAAGCGTGAATGTCGTTGTTCAATTTCTTGTTTTTTGACCTGAAATAAATAACATGAAGAAACGAATGTACAAAGGAGACGAGACGAAAGTTAGGAAAAAGGATGAAATGGAATGACCGGAGACTGCAGAATTGAACACTTTGTATGAAAAAACATAGGTGAGTGTTAAAGAGTTTTTAATAAGGTAATAGTTTTAAAAACACTTGTGTTGCGTGTCAGTCTGCATAAGCATATTTTAAGTACATACATAGAGAACAGCGCACCGTGACACACGAATAGCGACGATATGCGATTATAAAAACAATCAAATCACTTTTTATTATTGTATTATTTTATTATAAAGTCGACGTAACACGTAATAGGCATATACATGTGTTGCTGCATATTTGGCACGTGTGTTCAGTTAATGGTGGGCTGACGCTCGCTTGCCATCGCTGAGACGGAGCTCTCCCAGTCAGTGCCACTGATACATTATTATAAGAAACATTCATTCTGAGTCAGAACGGGATTATTATTATTATGATTACACGTCTGTTTTTCAAGAAAAGTACGATACTGTCGTCTCTCTACTATTCACTTGCTTGCGGTTATTTTCTCTTGATGATTTTACAGCGTAACTCGGAGCTCAAGACTCAATTCTATTGTAAAACCTGAGGAGCTCGAGATTTCTTCAACAATATGCAATGCAGGCATTCACCATTCACAATCGCATTTCTCGTGTGTATTTGATTTCGAATTTTTTGCTTGTTAGACAATTTACAGCGAGTCGTTGTTGGTTTCGTTGCTGTTGCTATTATGTTACGTTATCTTACTTTTGTGAGTGAGTGAGGGTGCCAAATTTTTTTTTCTCTGTCGAATGAACATAACACAGCCCAACAAGAGCAAAAGCAACAGTCTCAAATGTGAAAAAGCAAAGCTCGAAGAAAGTAAAATACTCAAACGTTATGGTCACACCCATATAGAATTTCCTAGTGTTTTATTGCCTTGATAAGAAATTCATTCTTGACTCACTCTCCCGGCTAGTTAAAAGTTTATATGCGAAAACGGTATATTTAATTGCTCATTGAGATTTCTTATTTAATGCAGTACTTTTTGTTGCGGACGGAAAGAAGAAGAAAATAGCTCGTTGACCTAAAAGAAAGTTGAGATTTTTGAGAAGCATAAAATCCATCGAGAATTAACGACTCTGCTCATGCCATGCTGTTGCTTTCCTCTTTGCTTGTTGCATAATTTAATTTCTTTCCTAATGAAATGTAACATTTCAAGATATCAGTCAGGCAATGAGCTCAAAGCTTCCTTTGAACATGTTCGCTGTGTAATTTAAATAGGAACGAAAAATACAGCGAAAATCATCCAGCACTTAGGAAAAGGAAAGCAAAGCGAATTTTTCTTTCATTCGTTACATACTTCAAATCACGCACAGTCCTAGTCTTGACCAGTGTAAATGATCCTGCAGTAGAAATTTTTGCTTCCCCTTTTAAAGGATTTTGATGAATGTGGCATTTTGTTTGTGGGTTAAACCTCATAATTAAAAAGTCGACTTCCTCTTTTTTCTTACATTACAGGTAAAAAGAATTTCTCTGAGACTTTCTCTGAAGCTGGCACCATTAAAACTACAGTGTCTCCCTTCATTTAGAACATTAAATGTGAAAATGTCTAGCGTTGTAAAACCACACTGTTTTATCAGCTTACAATGGTCAATTTCAGAGCTGGCTGAGTTGAATTGTAAAGACATGATTTAAAGTCAGGGGAAGGATTCAAACTTGTTAAGCTCTCCCTCTTTTCCCTTGCTGTTTTTCTTCCTGATTTTTGATAAAAAGTCTATGATATGCATTAGTAGTACATAGTTATATGGAATTAAACACCCGCACATGGACATGTCATGCCATGCAGAAAAAAATTCAAATGAGTTTTATGAACCCTTCTCGGACAATATTGAATGAAGAAGGGAGTAAAAACCTGTGCTTGGTCACAAAAAGCCTTATAAAAGTGAAATAAAATAAAAATGTTCTAAACGAAGTGAAATAAAGAAGGGAGCAAAGGAAAACGAGTATGAAATACACGTAAGACTCATAAAGCACTGCAGGATCTTGATGGAAAGTTGATCGACGTAATAATTCTTGTGTTAATGTTCGAACAGTATATTTTCCAAGAGTAATTATGTGCATTTCTCAACTGTTCCGTGTGACCATATCAAACTTTGTTTCAGTATAAAAGTGTGATTGTGAATGTCCCCTGGTGAAGAGAAAATGCCCGGTTTGCCATTGTGAGGCTTTAGTGAAATAGAGTTAGCGCTTGTTCAACTTTATTTTATTTTCATTCCAGAGATGAACAATCTTAATAAAGTGAAATCAAGAAAAGGTTGGCAAATGTAATAGTTGTGTTTCACCTCTTGCTTAACTTTTACCTGTTTTTTGTTTCTGTTTGTATTTCTATTATTGCATGCCCTGAAGACCAGCCTGAGCTCGGGTTTGTTTAATGGTCACTTTTGTGGTTTTGTTCGATTCATTGTGTTAGTTTCAGTTTAGAGTCGCAACTTAGTCGCATGCACAAAATGCAAGTGGATTATTATTATTATTATTAAAGAAAAACCGTTGAAAAATGTCAGAAGTACACACGTACGTAGAACAAGCAGTTTCTCATATTTGGGTTTGGTCGTCCACGCCGTCGTCGGGTTTAGTATACATTGAAAGCGAAGTGGAAAGTTGCGTGACTGGAAGTTATATCAAGCCTAGCAATGGCAATAATAATAACAAAACCTGCAGATTGTAATATTTTAGTAATATGTATATGTAGACATTGCCAACTTCTTCCTATAAAACAAAATGTGTATAATATTTGAATGTGTGCATATTTCGCTATCAAATTCTAATTTAACAAAACAACATGGACCAAAAAGTTGTCGTTGTTCGTTTCGTCTTTGGCCTGCCTGGTGTTGTTGTGTGGAGTTCCTCGCGTCACCATCACTTCATGTTGCGTTTTGCGTCTGCCTTTCCTTCTCTATGCCTTGTCTCATTCTACTGGCATTTTATTGTTATTAATAGGTAACGTTTGTATCTGCAAAACTCGGTCCACCCATTCAATGGCAATGGTAAATTTTATAATGTGCGTTTTGTCTTTTCTGACTAAATACGTAATAACATTTTGATTTCATTCTTCGACCACTCCATTAAACCGCGTTTCATTTAAGTCATTTTGGGCGAAAAATGTTAATCTTTTGTTTACTCATTCAAGCAAAACCATAAAATAAAAGGGTTTTTAAACTTCGATAACTTTCACGAATTTTGATCGAAATCAAAGACACTGAAAGACTTTGAAAAGCAAGTTTGAAAGGTAATCCAATTTCAATTGAAATGTTTTGTTGCGCTTTGTGAATTGAAAAGAAAACGTTTCGCTGTACATCGTTAGTTAGAAATCGAGATGCAAATGCAACCAAGTTTATAACAGATGGCACGGGATACAGGGCGGTCTGGAGGTGGATGCAGGCGGGGTATGCACACACAACGAAGGAGATGTTTGGTGTTGATGTGGCATTTTCGCTTAACAATCAAATAAAGTTAACCTCGGACAAGTTAACAACAGAGCAAAGTTAACTACTATACTATTTATGTATGGGAGTTGTTATAATATTATTATGATCTACTATTAGTATAATGCGATAATATGATAATGCTGCATACAAAAAAAATGTATTATGCTTGCAAGTTGCAAGGTTTCACTCGCTGTAACCTTTAATGATAAATATATTATTATTTTATTATAATCATATGAAAAGTGCATCGGTGTTTCACTCATCCTCATCTTCTCTTCATTCAGTTCATCAGCTCACAGCGTCAGCCCACTTTACTTGCTCTGGCTAAATGCTTCTGCAAGAGAAGAAATTAATAATGGTGAATGGTGCAGCAGTGAAAATAAGTTGTTGAGCCGGTTCATTTACGGTTAAGCTGTGTAATGTAATCATTAATCATTGGTCTTTGTGTTTATTTATGAGAACGTAGGCATTGTTGTCAATTCATGACACCTTTCTTTATTTAGCTATCTGTGAGCAAGCAGAAGAGTCAGTGCACCATTACCATTTCACAGTTTAACTGATTTTCATCACGTAGTTATCATCTGCCGGATGATGATGAATTATTATTATTATTGCTAGCAGCACTTCCCTTGTTTAATTCTCAAACTGCCATTTCCATCCATAAATAAAGCAAAGTCCAATGTCGTCCGTTGTGGTAAAGTTGTGTTCACACAACAAAAATTGTGGCGCTCATCCCATCTTCATTTCACCCGCGGTTCCATTCTATACGCATGAACGCATTCCAACTTTAATTGGGGATAAGATTCATGTACTCATGTACTACTCCAACTTTCCTATTTACTTTGCTAGACTATGCAGTTCCAAAAGTGAGTGTATTTATGTACTATTGAATGAAATGAAGCTCCATTTTTATGTGACTGCCTGAACTCAAGCATGCTCAATAAAAGAAGAGTTTAAATACAGTCGGAGGCGTGGGCATTCTCTCTGCAATTTACACATTGTGCACGTTGTTGCTTATCGAATCATGACTGACTGCTTCTAGAGTAGTTACTTAGATAAAAGGTTACAATACAATGTGCAAATACTCGAGAAATTATTATCCTTTACACACCATCTCACTCAATGCATCTGCTGCACACGCATCATCCACTTTACTTTTTTTTACTCAAATTTTGCAATTTGCATTATTAAAAAAAATTATTAAGCTGTTTTGAGCTTTGGTGCTAGAAAACTAAACAAGAGTATTTAAGCAAAAGCATCAACTTATCACAGAGTCTCAGTCTTGGTCACAGTGGCAGTCATGGATCTCTCGGCGTTTGTCTGATTCAGATTTCGCCTTTTCTTTCACTTTCTTTCTTCTTTTCCTTATCTTTCCTTATCATAGCAGATACAGAGACTACCGAGAGCAGATAAAATATCTCCAAGTGCAAGTAAGTGAAGCTGAGCTGTGGAAGTTGGATGGTTCTCTGTGTGTCGTACGCAAGTAAATGATATATGAGTGACTTAGTGGAGACTCGTTCAACTGCAAAACAAAGAAGTCACAATCAGAAAAACGCATAATAAATAAATACTTAGAGTTAGATGGCTGTGCTGAAGTAATGTAGGAGCAACTGCAAGAACGCAGCATTTTTTAGAGACAATCAAGTAGCAAGTAAGGAATATGTTTCCCAACTTGTTTCAGTTTCATTCCTCTATGCTGATAACTAAAAACTAACTAAGTAGGTAAGTAAGTATAATATTATACATTTTGTCTCCACATCCACAATCCACATTGAGCAATTTAAGCATCACAAATTTACATGCATCCATCCATCACTGGCTGAGGACGACGGGTATTTCTTTCCATCCGCGCGCTCGCTCTTACTTCGCTTTGGCACACCACTACGAAACGATACAAATAGACATAGAAATGAGCGAGGAGGATGTTGTTGTAAAAATCCAATGCTATCATCTTATTTTTTCTGCATTATACATACAACAAGCGTACGGAGAGAAATAGAGATATAAATATGTACATATTATGCATACATAACTAACGATATGTGTGTTTTAATGTGCCGTAGTTCGAGTTAGATAAGAATAAGCACGTAGACAAAAAAACAGAGAAGAAAAGCAGAAAAGACGTTTTATTGCATCGCATTGTTTTTTTTACTCGCACACACACAGGCCAGAAAGAGAATAGAATACTCATATTATTATTATCATCCTAGTTTTATTTTAGTTGGTAGGAAAAATCTACATTCATGGTACTTCGCTACATCTCCTCACTGACTGAGTGAGTGAGTGAATCTAAAAAGAAATCCTATACAACTGGTTGACTTCAATTTAACAACAGATTTTTATAAGTTGATACAAGTGAAGTTACAAGAGCGGAGGAGCAGTAGCGGCGGCGGCAAAGCAGGAGTTTCACCAGAACTCACAACCACCACTTCGAATGGGAAGTTTAACTTGCCTTCTTTGCTCTGGCTGATGTCGAGTTCGACTTGGAAATAGAAGTGAGCTCTGTGAACACCAACTATTTAACTAAGCTCCACTAAGTCAAGAAACAGAAGGCAAACGCAAAACGGAGCTTTTTCTATAATAATAATAATAATAGGAGTATATAAAAGTTGAAATAGTACACACTTTGTATTTGTAAAACTAGAACAGTAGGATTATCTATCGGTTCAGAAACAGAGATATAATCTTCATTTAGAAGAATGAAAAATTTTACATTGCAGTTCTTCAAGCCAGACTTGTACAAGAGAAGTCTGATTAATAAGAAAGTGTAAAAACTTTACTTGCGTTACTTTACCTAAGAACATGAAGTTAGTCGGCTACTTCAGTTCACTTTTCAGTCAGACGTAAAATAAAACAAGTGATTTTTTTTAAACAAAAGACTTCTTGCATATTAATAATATTAATTTTTTTCTCGTATTTAGAATCTGCTAGTGGTAGGCATTTTATTTCTATTTCTACAGAGTATTGCATTGCATTATAAATATAGAGTCATTGAGTTGAAGTTAAGTGCGTATGTACATATCACTAAAGTGGTAATAAAAGTAGAAAAATTACTATTTTCAAAGACACGACCAGACTACCTTATGCAGACTATGCAGTCAGTGATCATTTCATCAAGCAACCAACTAACTCAAACTGAGCCATAGTCAGCAGAATCCACTCCGCTACTTCACTTGACACAGTCTCTGCCTTGCTGCAAAGAAAGAAAATTTCCAACGAGCCATTCCTTTGTTCATCCGACTCTTGTGCGTACGTACGTATCACTTTTCCTAACACTTTTTCTACTGCATTCGTTCGATCTTCATTTCCATCCCAAGATTTCGCCAACCCTTTGTATAGAACCCAGCTGAATTCAACGATATTCCCGAGTTCCAAGTTACATCACATTTGTTAGGAAAAGAATTTTCCCTTTATTATTCATTAATTTCCATATTATGGACGGACGCGGCATTGCATAATAATTATAAGCTGCAGCGCTCAGTGGCTTTTTTCGTTTCAGTCCAGTCCCCTTTTTATTCCTCGACATTTGTCGATACTATTTCATTACTTCTCAATTTCTGCTCCAGATATTATCTAAAAATTGACTGGTCAAGCCAGGATAAAGTTTCAAGTCTTTCAGGACAAAAGTTTTTATTCTGTATAATCCAAAAGTGAGTGAAAGCTGCTCTTGTTCTTGTTAACTGTTACTTCGCACACTCAACTCAATCAAGCAACAACTGTTTCCCATCCACAATCTTTAGCCAAGGAGGATTCCTTAATCGTAAAGTAACTCTCTTCTAAAGATAAAGCTGTCCATATTTTCCCGTGTAATCTGCTGGAATAAATTAATAACGGTCATAAATAGGATAGAAATAGGTGGATTATGAAAAGAGACGATAGTAGGAAGCTATCATCATAGTATCAATATGAATATCACATCGCATCACATGATTATTATTACATACATTACTTTTATTAATATTACGGCCTATTCCCATTATTATTATGTGAAAGCCGCATTTTTATTTATTTTTATTTTTATTGCATCGTTTTCTTTTTTCGAACAGTATCTACTTTTATTAGCAGTGTGTTTAGCAGTTGTGTTTGCTGAAACACTTGTTCAAGTGTCTTTATTATGGCATTATTACTTGTATGTAGTAGTATCGAACGGTGCGATTCAGATTGAGGGAAAAAATGAAGCTAATCTGTAATACGCACAACATTTGCTTACTTGTAGATTAGAATCTGTAGGGAATGGTGAAACACACTTTTCCTAAAGTAAAAGACATGACAAGAGTGCTGCCGCTGCCACTGCGCTGACTAAGCCAATAATAAGGGAGGAACAAAGAAAAAAGTGAAGGAGCAGCGCACAGTGCCACATCACATCATGGAAACGGTATGTCAAATTTAATCTTTTAAATCTTCTCTACCTTTTACCTACAATCCATGTGCAACTCGGTTTGATCGTTTCGTTTTATACTCTTACCGACTCCAAGAAAAAACTTTTCTCGCAAACAATTTTTTGGGTTGATTTGACAGAGTAAAGTGAAACCGATAAAGTAATTCCTTCTCAATCTAATGGTTAGCCTGATTCCCTGTTATGGTTATTTTGGTGTTTCACAGGAAAACAATGTCCGGCAAAGTGTAAAAAACTGAGAATTGTTCTTTTCTTCTTGGAGAAACGAAAAGGTGCGGAAGAGATTTTTACCTACGTATGTACCTCAACCGAAATCATTCCCGAAATTACGGATATGTTCATGGATGAAACGTGTTTGGTCATTCCGGAGAACAAGCAGCAATATTTAAGAAGGGCAATCGGACCAACACAAACAAAACAAGAGGAAGTCGTTCTTATCCTTCTCCATTTTTTCCGCTTACAACAACCAAAAATCGACAATGTAAGTAAGTAAAAGTGCATAATATTTTTTTTCTCCCTCTTCTGAAATTAATCCTCAAATCTAAAAAGTCGTAATGCTTCGTTTCATTATTCGTTAGTTACATTACAAGAAAAAAGAGCGCATTGCGTTTGTTTTCTCTGATTCACACTCTGATTAACCACATGAAGTCCTTTTACTTTTCTTCTCTTCCTTTCTCTTCTAGTACTGAGAGCGTGTACAATTTTCAAATAATTTTCTCCCAGCGAACATTTCTACGTGTATTATAACTGACTAAAGTAACGTGCATTGGGCAGGAGTGAGTGGGACAGGCCCACACCTGCACTTTCTTGTTCGATATTTTTACTTGGACTATACGACAGCGGCGGCGGCAACGCCAGCAGCATGCATCATATACCAATATAAATCATATAAGGCGAGAATTGGAAAGTCTCTGCAATGGTAATATAGCCATGTAACTGTAACTCTCCTGTTGTGACCATTTTCTTACTTTTCGCTGAAACAAAAAATTCTGTTAGGCAATAGAATCAGACTGAGTCTGAGTAAGGCTAGACTGCAACAAAAAAGTCTGTCAGTGGATTTTTTCCTTCTTGATATGTGTGATCCAGAAAGTGAGTTTTTTATTCCAACACTACACCTTGACAAGACTTTTCTATCGCCGGGCGTTTTCCACCGCCTCTTTCTGACTAAACTTTCCTTCCCTCGTCCAACACAGCACAACAAAACACGAGAAAACAACACACACAAACTGCTCATAAAGAGATGATGATGAGGATGACGATGATGCATGTATTCATGGCTCACGGTTCTTCTTGTTTTCCCGTTACATACTTCCTATTACTACATAGTACAAGTCATTTTACATTTTCGCTTCGCCATAAAAAAAATCTTGCCTTGGAAAACCTTGATTTTCAGGCGCACCACCACGATTTTCTCTCTCGTTATAGCTATTTTGCGTGTGAATGCGCGGAGAAAGGGAATCGCCGAGTATGGTGTAAAGTAAAGCGACTTTACTTGCTTATTATGGTGGAAAGAGAGACGAGAAGAGAACACGACTTTTACTCGACACAACATGAGTTTTGCTTTACATTTATGATGAAGGGAAAACGTAAACAACACAAACAAACCAACAAGCAAAAGCAACGCTTGGAGAGTTCCTGTTTGTTTTTCTATACTCAAGTAAGTAAATGAATGTTAATGTTGCTTTTTTATATCGATGTGATGTTGTCGAGGATAGTAGGAAAAGACGTAACATTTTTTCCCTTACTTTTCCTTTATACAATCGAATTCCATGTTCTCGTAGTGATTGTCAGAAATCCTGCTAATATTGTGCACTATCGTTGTTGTTCTACATGCAGAATATGATAATTTTCTCTGGTAATAACTACATAAGGTACAGTTAAATAAAATGCAGAGTACGCTGAATAATAGTAGTTTTGTGAAAGTATTTCATATTTGCGTGTAGCCAAGTTTCTCTTTTTATACGATACGTGGATATTGCACTCAAGAAGGTTTTGTCAGTGAGGCTTCTCTGTTTCTTCGTTATGTTGAGGGAGCCAATAATAAAATCCTGAGTAGGCTTGCCAATATGCACACACAGCGCGCCATGCAGCAGAAGAAGTTTCTAAGTAAAGTGGCATGTTTGCCTTTTCCCTTTCTTCGTCATTGACATCCACATCCACATCGTCATCGTCATCCCCATCACCAGCATCAGCTTTTGAAAGCCTTTTTTTCCATTGTTCTTTGCCACTAGAGTTAATGTGCAGAGATATAAAAAAAAACTTGTCTTTGTCTTGTAATTGCGGCTCTTGAGTTTCAGGAGGAAATGTTAAGCCGTATGCAAAATTTCGAGAAAAGTTAACTCACAGTTGGAATGGAATTGCTGCATACCATTTTCGTCTCTTGTCTTTCTTCCTTTTTTAGATTTTGTCTTTGCAAGCAACCCATTGCCAATGTTCGCTCCTTTTTCTTTCTTTGCCTTAAAAATCCATACTGAAAATGCTCCATTCCACGATGTCGTGTGAGTGAGCCTCATCAAAAGTATCTGTGTTCATGTTCATTAGAATCAGAGAGAATCCACGTTTAGTCAAATCAAACTGCACTTTTCATGGAACACCAAATTTCTACAGGGCTCAAGCCAACATGGCCCAGTTGACTTATCAGGGTTTAACAACTGATACAGTAAAGTGGGCATGAAGTCGGATTTTGTTTGCCACTTGGTTAAGAGGGAAAAACATTTATGGCAATTCTGGTTGTCGCGCGAAGACATCTTCATTTATAACAGAAAGCAAATGTACTTTGTCAGACGGGGGTATTCTGTAAAATATTAGCATGTGACAATCACTAATTGTCAGTACGTGCAACGGTAATGGGGTCGTTGTTACAATTCAACCGCCAGATCTTATTCAAATCTAATTAGAATGGCAGCAGGCTAAATTTCTAGTGCAATGCCTTTTTCCAAGGAGCGCAAAAAATATTTAAATGATTTTATTTACAAGGCATCCATGAAAGACTTTCTTGGAACAGTCGTCATCAGAGCATAAAATTCACATGAACTCGGAATTATGGCTAGAAACAGTGAACCCGAAGAGTGAGTGTCCGTGCTAACGTCTAAAAATTATTCTAATTTCAGAATTCATGTGTAAAAAGGGTACAGACAAAGCCGACTTTATTTTTGAGTAAATACAAGATGGATTACTGGGGATAGAAATGAACCCTCATTAAAACAAGACTTTTCCAACTGCCTCCCGTTTCGTACATTGAGGGTAGAATTGTGTACAACATGTAAATTATTTCATATCGTGATTGAAATGAAATGGCTGCCTGACTCATTCCAAATGGTGTGGAGTGGTGAAGCCGTGAGTGTTTTCGTGGCCTAATCCTTGCCTTTGCTTGAAACCTAAAATCAGGGAGTTTTATTTTATTTTATTGTCGTCACAACTTAAGAACTTTGCTATTGCAGGGCATTTTCTCGTTCTGTCTTAAGCTTCATTTTTCTTTGTTTCTTTCCTCTTATGAGTGGAAGGAAAAAAATGTTTTTATTTTAAGATTGTATGAGTAAGCATTATTCATTTCTTCTATCAAAGAAACAACTGTGCATTGAACGAGAAATTATTAGACGCCATTTTCACATCCCATCCATCCATCCAACATTTTTTTTCAGAATGTGTCACAGTTATCGATAAACATTATGAATGCTTAGTTGTGAAGGTTGTTCACTGCAGTATGTTTGCCAAGTGAAGTCAACTCATATAAAAATGATGGAAGCTGTGGAGGAATTTAAGTTGATATTGTGTATTTAGGTAAAGCTTCACATTCACTACTTAAGAAAGAACCTAATGCAATAATGCGCTTTGCTTTTATTCGTCACTCACAAGGTTTATCATGGATGCCGAACATTACCTTATTTTGGTAATCCATGCATGTCATTTTTTCCAACTCATCAAATCTAAGTATCATTCATTCAACAAAACGAAATACAGAGAACCAAAGGCTTTACTAACTAAGTAACGATGAAGATCGAACGGACTTAGATTTTTTGCGATTAGTCACAAAGTGCCAAAACATTTCAAAAAGTCTTTGCAGGGGTCCTAAAACATTGTTTAGGTTCTAAATTTGTTTTATGAATAAAGCTC
Source organism: Cyphoderus albinus (assembly GCA_021029165.1). Classification (NCBI taxonomy): domain Eukaryota; kingdom Metazoa; phylum Arthropoda; class Collembola; order Entomobryomorpha; family Paronellidae; genus Cyphoderus; species Cyphoderus albinus. The sequence goes on along the minus strand of VYYJ01000755.1, from coordinate 13,033 downwards.
AATTAGCAGACAGACAGATTTTTGGCTGAATTGAAAAGCTCTAGAACTTTGGTTTCGTCCATGGCAGAAATATTTTTGAACCATATTTGTGAATCCATCTGTGCTCTGTTCCAAGTCATTATATTCTAATAGTCTTAAGGCATTTGAACAATAATTTGTAATATGCTTTGACTGTTTTGTACTCATTTCATGGACATGGGACAAAAATCATTACATAAGAAGATAAATGTAAAGACAGAGGAAAACTCTTGTTTATCCTTATACGGTCTTAAACTGATTTCGTTTCTTTTCTTTTTGCTGACTTGACTGTGAGTGAGTAGCGTGGTTTTGGTGGACAATATTACCACATTGTTGGGACATGTGTAACAGAAATAGTAATGGCATTGCAACATGGTGTCAAAGATGATGATGATGCATGCATGCAACTAACTGAAACTCGAATTCATTTCATCTCTATCGGCTCCACTCTTACACAAGTGAAGTCAAACGCATTTTCATTTTTCTCTCCTTTCATTTATCTTCTTGAGGATAGGTTCGTATTTCAAATATTGTAAAAATAAGAAGCAAACATTTTTTTGATTCCATTGCATCACTTCTTTCCCCTTTTCTTATCTTCCCTTAATTTTTCTCCAAGATGAGTTTCAGTTTTACATGGACAGAGATTATGTGACAAGCGAAATGGGCTAACGTGAGAATCGAGATAATTTGGTGAAAAGAAAAATCAAACCAAGTGCTTATCTCTCAAATAAAAGCTGGCGCGGTCATGTTCCTTATCACCACATTAATAAAAAGAGCTATGTTGTTGAGCAATATTTTTTTTTGAAAACATCTCAAAAACTTATAAACACTTGGGGACAGCGATATTATGATTATGATGTGGAAGTGCTGATGAAGAAAAGTCGATTTCAAAGGTCTTCCTTTACCTAACGTGAATAAGGTCCATTAATTCTTCTGTATAATTCCTTCTCGATGCTTCGTCATCCTCATCATCATCGTCAATCGTCTTGTATCTTGTCGTCGTGTATGTAGGTAGGTATCATTCCACGATATTGACATTCAGTGTCAATTATCAAATATAAAACAGAAAGAGGCATGATATGATAATTTTGTCATTTCAGTCGCATCAATGGCAATAATGAGTAATGGGGCAACATTGTGTTTACTTACCTAAAAATAAGCGATTGAAAAATGTGATAATTCCAAAAGCAGTCATAATCTTTTCATTTCATGCTGAATTTTCCACCACTTTCATGTAATATGTACATACATTATATGTAGCGTTATTTTATTTCGTCAATTGAGAGAAAAGACTTAACAAAAAAGATTAATGAACTGATTGATTCTTATGGATGAAGAGAAAATGATGCTAGTAAGTTTCACAGGATGCATAAAATTAGCTTTATCGTCTTAAATTTCGATTGATATAACGGTTCCTCATCTAATCTTTTTGCTGTTATTCTTATAAATATTATTTGTTTAAATACGGATTAAATTTATAGGTACAGTTTTAGTTAACCCATCGTAAGATAATTTGGGTTGGGTCAGGTCAAATGTCAGTGTTATGAAAGTCGAATCCTAATCTGTCTATCTAGAACAAGCTGTAAGTTGGAAATCGTTGGAGAAAAGCCATAAAAATTATCGATGGCTTAATTCAAAATTGATATCGTCTTGCTTAAGCACATTCATAAATTACTTGCGTGCAACTTAAGCAACTGCAACCGTGAAAAAAATATCCGTCTGTCCTCTGCAGCAAGATGAAGGGTTGTCATCTCAGTTTGAGTTAGGAATGACGAGCTGTTCCAGAGAAGCGTAATGCTGAAATAGATAAACATTTGCATAGCCGATGAGCTTAATTTAATGAGCTTTCTGTCGCTACCCGAAACACCAGTGATACAGTGTCATACATTAGTTAGCTGGCTGGCGATGATTACAATTATGATATGATGAAGCTCGTAATACCTTCTAACTCTAATAACGAATCTGACTGATGGTAACCTCATGTGGGCAAGTGGTCGGTCGGCTGCTTGTTTTGTTGGATGATTTTGCTCGTTTATAAAACCATTGGCTCGCTACCGATATCATTATTATTATAACTATTAACGCTACTCTTTTCTGCTAGTTGATGATCCAAAGCTTCTACTTGTTACGTTATTTTTCTTGGCCACGCTCACACGAGGAAGAAACACTTGGCATTGCCTTGCCATGATTATTAGCTAGTGAGAATGTGTGAGTGAGATGATGTGTGTGTTTGCGAGCAGTGTGTTATCTTCATTGACAAGGGAGCAAAAGACGACAAAGTGAAATGATATGAGGTTCTAATGGGAGCTCAATGGCCGGGCATGGCGCTTATCTGTTGAGAAGTTGGAGATTCTACTTACTTCAGTTTAGTTAGTTGGCTTTCGAGTGGATGCATTGCATATGATGACGATCACGATGACTGACGATCGCGATGAAGATGAGGTTGATGCTGATGATGCCACTTTACTACACAATAGATAGAAGTTATGTGATGCGATGATTCCCTTTCGAAAAAGTTGCTTAACTGAAGAGAAGTTTTAGTGAAAAGTCAAAGTAAAGCTTAATGCTAGCTCTATAATAATGTAATAGATGCATGCGGAAGAAGGCGGCATGGCATCCCATTTGCCTTCACTTTGCTGGCGCTCTTGTACTTGTGTACTACAAGCGAACCAGCTAAATAATATTGTAATATTATTATTATTAATCCACTCATTTCTCTAAAAAAGCTGAAGCTTCAGCTTGAGAAAACAGCAGCAGCAGTTTAATAGCCGATCTGACTGAACTGAGCGTATGCTTTGTTTGCTCTTCTGCTAACTTCACTCTGCTCCACAATACTAAAAGTAAAGTGGTGCTGCTTAAATTTTACATACTTCAGTGTGGAGCAACACAAGGCGAACCGCACACCACGCAGCAATAGCAAATGGCAGTGGATGAAAAGCCGCTCTGCGTTATCCCGTCTGCTTTCATTACTTAACTTGACTTGCACCACCACCGTCCATGTAAGTTAATCGCGAGTAAGGAAAAGTAAAGAGCTGTAAGTACATGGTATGGGCATATGGTGGTGGATGTGGAGTAAGGAGAGAATCAGAAAAGCAGTATCAGCAGCATCCTCATATTTCTAATTCTTTCGAACTTCTGCTGCTCCTTTCTTTCTTGACTTCTTTTTCAGCATTCACACTCACTCGTCTGGCTGGCTCTCTGTGTGCTCGTTCGTGCCTTTCTTTTTCTCCTTACTCCTTCACTCACTTCAACTCACTCATGATCCCATGGCATGGCCTGGCACTTTGCTGCAATACAGCAAAACTGCTGCTACTGCTGCTGTTCGCCGTTGTTGGAACCACCATCACCACTCCAACCACCAGTTTGGCACGGTCTGCTCTTTCAACTTAGTCAGTACCCTGATTTTGACCGGAATGGTCATGGAAGCTCTCGCTCTTCCTCATTACTCTCTAGTCACCCCGTACGCAGTCTTACGTACCACGATACGATCAAACTTAATCGTCATCAATTTTTTTATGTGTGTCAGTCATCCTCATCAGCACTTTCTCGTCAGAGTTGACTAGAAAGAAGCATACAAAGTAATAAATTAGCAAAGCCCTGCTGCTGCGGATACGCTCTCATAGAGTAGTCACATTGTATTCAACTATTACAATTACACTCGTGTATCATCCACTTTCTACCTCTCTACCCTCCGAGTACCGTACGACAAGATGACAGTAGCTCTTCCTTCTACTAGTAGCAGGGTCATTTACTTTTTCTCGTTTATTGGCTGTGTTCCATTACTACTGACTCAAAGGAATCCAGGTGAAACCCCCACAACCAACTTGAGCAGAAGCCCTCTGCAAATCTGCAGGATATATTTTTCAGTGAAACAATTTTCACTCCTAGCAGACAAGTATAAAAAAAATATTTCACCAACGTCCCACAGTGAATTTTAGGTAAACGTAACCTGTTCATCGCAACGATCGTGGTGTGTACAAGGGAAGAATTGGCGGATTGGAGTTTATAAGCGGAGACCCCAGGGAGTGATGGTTCATCTTACCGGGCAGCATTAGATTGTTTAAGGCACTTTTGTGTCACCTAATTCTAATACTGTCAGGTAATGATGTCCTCCAACTCCCGTAGTCGACTACTCTGTGTTTGGGGTCAATTTTTTCGTTTGCCCGCCCGCTCAACTTTCCTTCTGCAGAAGTACCGGTGAATTCGTTCTCAACGGGGAAGGAGATGGAACACCTCGATCCCAGTTGTTTCACATTTCACACCATGAATTTTGAAACGACTTCTCAAGCAGCAGCGTATCTTCTCATCTCATCTCTTTTTTCCTCAGCTTTTCGCCACAAAGTTGCAAGTGATACGGAGGCGCTCAACCATACAAAACCTGGCTGCAGCACAACAAAAATACTTGACTCAGAAAATGGATCACACAAGTAAAAATTATTGGTTTGGCTTTGCTACACACTTTTATTTTATTTAATTAATTACTCTTCCTTCACAAAATTAGATCAATCATTTTCTCTTCATTCATTCATTCACTCTGCTGAATATTGCTGCAATAATGTTCAGTTATAATAACGTTCCGTTTTGACTTTTAACTTGATTTATAATCTTTGTGTATCCCAAAATACAGCTACAAATATTGCACCCGCAACAACCAAATCCTTTTAGTTGTAATTGATTCAGTTCAGACACATATTTTCTAATATTTCATTTATCATCGTAAACTTTATTTTTCTCTGCTCAATGCTCATAGGTATTTTATGTTACCTTTTGAAAATGTAAAAGCAATATGTAACTGCCTTACTTTCCATCTTGTAAAGCTGTTACTGTAGAGGCCGAGTTACTGTTTCAGCTCACACTTGTACAGCACCAGCGCACAAAGAATATTGAAAATTTGCTCTAGAATTCCCTCTCACAACTCAAGAGTTGTGAATGCAGACATGAAGAAGGCAGAAGCAGAAGTAAAAAGCAACTCTCCACTTTGTTCAAAAAGCTGTGACGAGGAGAGGGAATAAAATGGTAACTCGACACACCGGAAACAGTCTACGATGGATATTTGATAAAAGTTGAAGGAGCAACTCTTGCGCGATTTTAATCGAATCTGAAAGCTGGTGGGATTTTTATTTCTCTTGTTTGTTGGTCATAATCGTTGGTAAAAATGTAAATGTAGCTAGATGTAACATTGTAACTTATTACAATACAAATACAACTTATTCAACTTTTATCCGCTCACCACGATCGCCGCAAGTGGGTCGGTTTGTTTTTCAAATAAGTAATAAATAGGATCCGTAGTAGCAACAGCTTTCAATTCAATGTTCTGCTGTGTTGTGGTTACTCCTTGCTCAATTACACTTACAAAGTCAATACCAGCTACTTCGTAACTTGTAACGAACCTCACGTTTACACATCCCTTTCAAACTCTTTTCTTCTCAAGCTCTGTAGTCAGTCTTCTTCAGAGCACTTTTTTCAATCTTCTTTTTTTGCGTCAGTTACTCAGTCAGTCATGGCAGACATGACTAGACTAAGGCAAGGTGTGTATTCTAGGAAGATTATTTATTAATGTTTACCTAATCTAAAAATCATGTTTCAGGTAGTTTCTTATGAGGCAAGTTAAAATGGGCGAATTGCAGTGGGAAAAATGGAAAAAGTAAGTCAGCAGGGGAAAAGTGTAAAAAACGGATTTCTTTTTATCTCTGTTTGTGGCTAGGAGAAAAGTCCGCTTTTAGTAGAGTGAGAGTTCACTGAAACTGCTCATGCAATTTCCTTATTAAGTGCAAAACTGAAAATTGCTAGTCATTGCTTTTCACTTCATAACTTTTCGAGCACTTCCTCCTGTCGCAAATTTATATTTTATCATATCAAAATTCTGAATCAGATTGAAAAGTTATGGAAGTCTAAAGTTGGAAAGGGAATAAAGTGAGACAATGATAGCATTAAGATTTTTTTCATCTAGATTCTAGTAAGGAATGGTATGTAATGGATGATATTTTCTCATCTTATTCTGTTTCCTAAGAAGAAATTTTTTTTCTTCTCTCTGAGAAAAGATTTGGGAATAGAGTCATGAGCAAAGTTAGGGTTTAGCGCTGGCACGAACATGATAATGAGAGAAATATGCATGTATGATGTAAGAAAGAAAAGAAATATAAAAAAGTGGAGTTTGGAGTATAGTCAACTACCACCAACCACCATCTAAAAGCTAACATTGGTTTTCGGTGGTGCATAGTTGTAATAGTGAGTGAGAGGAGACAGTGGAGACGGGAAAAGGAAGAACAAAGATTTGGTTGTTCGAGAAGTCTGAGTGTGTAGAGAGAAGTGGAGTTGAGCTGAAACACTTTTCTTTCTCTTTCCGTTCCTTCCTGCTTCATGCATTCTTCTTTTTTGCGTGTTTCAAAATATATCGTCAATTGCAAAACGGCTCCTCGTCTTTGTTTGTCGTTGTCACTTTCTTAGAATGCCTTTCCATCCTCAAGTTTGAAGCTAATATCAGATCAGATCATATCAGAGCAGAACAAGAGCAAAGTTTGAGATGAGGTTGGAAAATTCAGGAGAATGAGATGGAAGATGCACATGGAGATGAAACGTCTGTGTATAAATACGAATAGGTAAGAGCAATTAGTGAGAATTCAGTCGAATGGAGGAATTTCAGTTATTTTTGGACCCCTTTAACACAATGCAATGAAAATAGAGGCGGAGGGAAAAGAGATGAGATGTAAATGGGAATGGCGCGGTTCTGTTTCTTGCTTATCACCGGCTGCTTTACTTAGGAAATCGCATGCACCAGGAAAAAAGCAATAATATATTATTAGTGGTATCACTGTTCCTAGCACTTTTATAATCTTTGCATACACGAGTATCATTTACTGGTGCACACAAGGTTCCCACACGCAGAGTGTGTCTCATGCTCCTATCATATTCTCGTTTCACTTTTAGTTTCTCCTCACTCTCAACTTACAGGCTTCCAAGTCCGTTTATTTTCGTCGTCGTTGCCCTTGCTGATTTTCATCACATTCAATTCATACAGTAGTGTTCAGCCACTCTTCTTTCTTTTTAGTCACTCACAATGGATCTCGCATACTTTCAAAATATGTAGGCAATGTCTGTTGTTTCTTTTCTATTCCGTGTTTTCATCTTTCTTGGCATTGTGCATTATGTAAATACTACCACGGAGCATTTAACTCGACTCCACTCCATTTTACGGCTCTGCGGTGGTTTCGTTACTTTTCCCCAATTTAATTATCCTTTAATCGTGCCCAATTCTTCCAATTCATCAAATCTTACTTGCCACCTTCGATTCCAAAATGGTTGACTTTACTCTTGCGAAACAAAATTGAAAAGCAGGCTTCACACATCCGTTGCTTCGATGTAAATAGTTTATCATTTTTCCATCTACCCACTTCTGCTTCAGAGAATTTCAACCAGGAAAAAATAAAGTTGCTGCAGCGATCCCAAGAAGTGTTGTGTCGGTTAAGGAAGGAGGTCGACTTCAGAAAACATGAGCATCACATGCGTATGCAAATGAATGGAAAAGTAAAAAAGTGACAAAGTAGCGAGGCAAGGCGACAAAAGGCTCTTTCCTTCGACGACATAATAAAGATAAAATATGCATAGGTTTACATTCAATTATTTCTAAATCAGAACAAACTGTGTAAAATAATGTCATAAAATCAAATCAACATTTTCCTCAAAGGTACAAAACATTTTCATTCGTTCACACAAGAGAATCAGTTAGATTCTGTATGAATGAGGCATAAGGGAGATTTATTTATTTTAAACTTTGAATTTCAAAATGAATTTTGAACAGGCTTGATTATAATAATGTTTGAATTGATATGTCAATAGAGGAGGTAAATTGGGAAAAAAGATAAGGAGACTCATCTCATCCTTCATCCATCCAGCAGCAGCAGTTTGCTTTGGTTGGGAAGAGAGTTTGGAAATAAGTAAATGTTATTTATGTTACATTATGTGAGTCAACTACGATGACTTCAAGTGATTAAGCTATTTCATTTCGTATTCATGCAATAAACAAAATATTGTATTTGTATGTCTCGCTGGTGTAGGAATGTACGTATCTGATTGGTGCCTTTGCCTCTGAGCATCTTAGTTTAGTACTTCAATAAATGTATCATGATGAGATGTACATTGGAATTGGAACCGCACAAAGATAAACTTTGATGACCTGCGTAAAATGTGAAATGAAGCAGTGAACGACAGTTAAGGACATTATTTATATGCATAACATAGAAATTATATTGATAATACATAATTGATAAAAAACGCTCCACTGCAGCAAAAGTGAGCAGGCAAACCTATAGCGAGAATGAGGAACAATTCATAGGTTTCATAAGTCAAGCGAAGTCGACTCCTTTGAGCGAGACTGAAATGACGAAAACTGAAATGTAAAATTCAAGTCGATACTCTTATCGCCCTCTTGAGCAACATGGATCAATATGGATGAGGTCAAGGGGCAATGTGAGCAACGGAATGAAAAGTCTGCAGCCACATCAAAATTCATGGATAAAAAGATACTTCATGAGGATAAGGACGACGACGATGATGACGAACTTTTAAGAATTATTCAATTCATTTCAACGAACGGATATACTTAAGTCAAGTTAAGGTAGCACAGTGTATGTAATTCACTATCATATTTTTAAAAAAATTAAATCTACCTATGGACTTATTTTTCTCTTTTTTATCAACCTACTTTAATTTTCTCCTTTGACTGGTCGTAACATTACGGAATCAAATCTGACACATCACCACATTTTTTTATCAACTTTTTCTTCTTGTTTGAGCCGAATTAATATTACACCATCTGACTTGACATTTGATGATCTACGTAATATGGTATTACATTTTTTAGGATTACGCCAAAACCAACTGACGAGATTTCTCGCGTATGGCTCATCAATTCATTGGCCTATGTATTTGTAGGAGAGTCTGAGGGTTCAAATCCAAATGACCAGAGAAAAGAATTTTTAATAACGTCTCAATTTCTTAAATGACGAATCAACATAAGTTTTTTCTTGTCATAATGGATCAAAGAAAATGCTTGTCCTCAACTTCATTCCACATCAATAGCAATTACCTATTATGAATTAACGTCACAAATGTTTTCAGCTGTGTTACCATTTGAATAAAATAATGTGATAAGACAAAATGTAATTTTATTATTAGCAGTTATTATATTATAATCCTTGAATTAAATGTTTGCACTGCTGCTTTGTCAATTTGATCGGCTCATTCCCTCATTTGGATGACAACTGTCAGCAAAAAAAACCTTCTGGAACATCATTTCATGATATGATGATAAAAACATTAATAGGCAATGAAACTCCAACTTTCCCAACAAAGAGAGTGCACTGAAATATTGCGGGTTTTTGTTTTACACGATCGAAGACATAAAAATTAAAACAAGTAGCAGTTTGCGTGAAGTTATGCGTTTTCAGGCTATTATTACCCAATTCCGTCAAGTTGAAGAAATCCAGTAACTACATAAACCCCGCTTGTCTCACAAATACGACCGTGAACTATATCATTTCGCGCACCACTGAACTTCGAAAAAAGTTCGTTAACTACTTAAGTAAGTATTTAAAGGTGATCATTATCATCATCATTATATCGTTTCATAATCATCATCAGCATAAAAGCTGCAGCAACTGCTGAGGAATTGTAGGTAAAAGGAGAATGTGTAAAGTAAAAGCATCCCCTACGTCTCTGTGTAATATGTGGCTTTAGCTGTGGGCATGAAGTTTACGCCGTACGGTAAGTAGTATTTTTGAGTTACCATCTGACTGAGCTACCACGAGCAGAAAAATGAAAAAGACAAGTTTCGAAGAAAAAATAGCGTTTGCACGTAAACTGCGAACACGAAGTAAGCAAGTAGCAAATAATAGTAAGAAAAAGAGGCAGACATCGGAAAGTTGCCTAGGCTGAAGTCTAAAGCCTCTAGCCTGAAGGAAACGATTATAAAATAAAATCAAGGACCAACATAACAAACCAAACCGCAAAACTGGCCAGCCGGGCGCTTAAAACAGGTGTCCATTCAACTATTCCACTTCATAAATCCTCCTTTTTTTCTTTTTCTTCCTTTATGTGCACTTCGAGTTGCTCTCTCACAATGCAATGAATGATGAAGATTATCATCCTGCAGAGTCTCTCTAACAAGTAGAAAGCTGCTGCTAGACACTGACACTCATGAAGACGATGAGAGTGGAGAATCGAGCAACTTGAAGACACACATAGTTTTACTAGGAGAGTGGAGAGTCCGGTTTGGCTGCATTCATATCATAGATGCTTCATATTATACATAAATTGTAGTCAACCACTCCACTGGGACTGAAAACAACTTCGAAATCTACACGGTAACATGAGAGAACCAGAAGAGAGGAGGTAGACGAAAAGAAATGAAACAAACGGCAAAACAAGAGTAGCATCAATATCATCAGCAGCATCTCATCATCATGATCCACATCATTGAATTGAAAGCCGCTTTCGTTGCCGTTTCGATTTGGATACTGCTGATTGTACGGGAAGCAACATTCTCTCCAAACTCGTCTCGCCTTTGCCTCTCTCAAAGGTAAGTGCTGATGATAAGGCTATTACAATGCAATACTACAATGACTTGAGTAAAAAACCTTTCTATTACAATAATAATAGCGAAACTTCACTTAAATACTAGAAAATAAATTCAAGTTCATCGGTGATATGCACAGAACAGAAGTAGTTCGGTTTTGGAAAACAAAATGCATCACCAACCGTGTGGACCGCAGCAGTGCAGTGCAGACATGAGACAAGGCGTCATAATAAAGGGAAAATTACGCATGCATTTTCTCGTACCCGTTCCATCTTCCATCTTAGAACTGAATTTATTAAAACTTGTCTACCACGTGGACCTGTTCCCACTCGTATTTACTCATTGCATGTAACGTTACGTAAAATTGCAGTGCAATGTGTCCATCACGATCGCATCGCATCTGCCTTTCTCTGCAAAAAACGTAACACCCATTTTTTGCTCTTTCAAGACCTCTGCGTGCATCCATAACAAAGGTAAAGTGATCATAATCAGGCGACCTGTTTTCTCAGCCTATTCCCAAAACTTTTCTTGTCCATATGACAAACGAAACACAGGATGTGGATGATAAAGACACGGTAAAAATGTTTTAATTTTCAGCCAAAAGAAAATAATGCTGAAAGCAACGGTTCAGATGTCATCAAAACTAAGCTAAGTGATGACTTAATACCTTCCGCCACTACATTCGATGTTTAATTGGAAAAATAATTCTTGATGAAAAAAAATAAATTACGAGCTTGCTTGAACTCGATAAAAATTCCAAATAAATACAAAGTATCTAGACTTCAGTCTGTATTTTGAAGTTAAGCCAAGTTGAGAGTGGTGAAAGCAACGAATAATGAAAATTGTTTTAGAAAATTGTAGAATTTAAACTTTTTAGACTGGCAATGGGAATATCTGGGGAGTTCAGTGGACACACACTCATAATTTATTATGGGCTCAATGGGCTGTGTAACGCTACGTTTACATTGTTGCAGTTACACTTGAGCGTGATCTATGAGAAGAAAGTGATACCCAGTAGAAGTTACGATAAGCACAATCGGCTGCTCGAGACGAATATCAGATGTCACTGCCAGTCAACTATGTTACTGTTAAACTCAAACTCTTCTATTTTGGGTTTGCTTCGAGCTACAAGAACTCAATCGCTTTAGTGCCTCGCTTTTCCCTATCTGAGTAATCTGAAAGACAACATACAAGCATTATCCATTATCATCTATCAAGCGCTTCGCTTCCAATAAAATACGCAGTTACTAGTACCCATTGACCCTCTTCAAATAGACTTCATGGGGGAAACTGAAAATAATAATGTCCTTCATTTAGGTTTAATGTCCATTTAAGTCTTGTCTACATAGTCCTTAGTTTAGATTAAATTTAGTCCTCAGCTTCATTCCCGTAGTCCTTGGCTGTGAGTGAAAGCGTCACTGGAACTTTTTGAGTTTATTTACCTTGAGAAGTATATTGACGTCACCTTTGACCTGCGTAGAGGATCCTCTATTGAATCTGAACAAACAAAACGAGGACAGAAAATTTTTGTGACAAAAAGTTGAAATCCGAGAATCATGCGTCAATAGAATGTATTTACAGATGGAATAATGGAAAGGTTTGAAAGGGATCCGGTTGCAACCAAATCAATCTGACAAATCGCCAACGCCAAATTTGTGTTTGAACTCTGATAATTACAATCTAGTTCTACGTAGGAAGTAACCGGAAGGCAGATTTGATTTTGTCATTTGAAATGGTAATTTTTGTTAGTTCGAATCCAACAAAGTTGGGAAATCAGAGCAAAGCATAATACTACAATGATGCATAAAAGCAGTAAGAAATCATATCTTTTCCATTTTTCTTTCAGAGACCTAAAAAAGGAGGAAAAGCAGGTCATTGTTAGGCAATGCCGACATTACATGCCACTGGCAGCTGCTGGAGTGAATGCGATGCGGTGGTGCAGAGGTGGTCTTTTTCTCATTTGTCATCTAGCGAACGAGGAAAGTTTCTTGAGCTTCCTTTCCATTCCTTCTGCTCCTTCCTCGACAGGGAGTGTTTGTGGTCATGCGTAGCTGAGTTTGCCCTTGGACTCACTTTCAAAGCCTTTCCATTCATCCTCCAAGAAATTCGATGTGCAAAACACTATTACATTGTATTACATGGAATACATTCATAAGAAATGAATTCAACTGCGAACACAACATGAGCGGGAGCGTCTTGCTTCGGCTTGCTGAGGAGATGCGGTGAGATGAGAATAACCTAAAAAGTCACTCTCACTACGAAAATTCACTTCCAACAAAGCACACTCTGAAGCGTGCTTGCCACTTTACTCACTCACACTACATTACCTTCTCATCATTCCAGCAAACACTTCTGACGCTGACGACGGCTGTGGCTGCGCTGCGGCTAAAAGGTGATGCTGATGCTGACGCTGACATGATCATGGTTTAATATGCAAATGTA
>VYYJ01000754.1:0-45373 GCA_021029165.1 Cyphoderus albinus | reverse complement strand
TATGTGAAAACAAAAAACCCAAAATAACCCAAAAAACCCAAAAAACCCATTAAAAAACCCACCTATAAAACCCAATTTGGGTTTTAAAATAAAAAACCCATGGGTTTTTCGTACCTTGGGTGGATGCGTTTGTTACATGTGATTGTGACGTGACAAAAAAAGAAGATTGGAGGAAAGATGATGAATCTGACCACTACATCCTGTCTTGTCTTGTGCCATCATGGTGTCACACTAGATTCTCTGATGACTTTAATCAAATGGGTGGAGGTGGAATGGAAGGTTATTAACAGCTGGTGGGATACAGAAATGGTACTGTATCAAATTTGAAATGGATTTTTTTAATTTTTGCCGGTTTTAACCATTATTGGATAAAACCATTGAGTTCCAGTTAAAGTGTCTTATTTATCTTTGCTGTATCACATCACCCCTAACATTGAGTATTTTATTGTTTCACGTTGCCCCAACCACAGAGTATTACATTTTTATTTTTATCAAATCACCCAACCTATTATATGGACATTACCATTATTTCCACTTTCTTCTAATGGTAAATTCTGCCGACTCTGACATCATGAACAGTAAAACAATCTTGCAGCAAGCAGCGGCGACAAGCAAAGCAAAACTTATTTTGTATAGACAGACCATAAAAGCCACAGATACAAATGTTTTGCCTAATACTCTATATATTAATTTTGCTTATTTTCGCCAAAATTTCGGTAGAAATATCACATCAAATAACATGTTATGTACATGTAATAGACGGCTCGAACAAATACACTGCCTCCAGCAAAGAGCCAGTGATGATGAACTGAAAAAAGAGGCGTCTCATTTTGTGGCTTCATTTGCTCATATTGTCGGGTCGGGCTTCCAAAATACTCATAATGAATGAATCAGACATTAATGAGTGTCATTGATGGCAAATAATCCCTACGCTACTGAATATGTAAATAATTATTTTCCACGAAAAAATAGGATGAAAAATTCTGATGGTATGGTGGTGATGAAAGGTTTCATGTCGCGTGTGGGCCGTGGGACGATTTCTCTCTCTGATTTAAAAAAGAATTTAAAAAATTGAAATTTATTTTTAAACAAGTTGACGTCAACGCCATTCAACAAAAAAAATGTAATTTAATCAGCCATATTTTTACAAGAAGATAATGTTCCAACAACTCCGCGTTCTGCGTCAATGAAATATTTACAAGAGGAAGCAAAGTTATTTTTAAGTGTTTCTGAGATTCACTACATAATAAAATATAATAATGCGACATGAACGAAAACAAGAAAATTGGGAATAAAATGACAACATCGATAAAAAAGGCAAGGAAATTTGAAGCACTTTCCTTTCATCTTTTCATTCATTTACTGCCAGACTGCCTCAAGCTTTATTATGAATAAACCAGTTCCATCCAGATCAGGGTAATAAAAGCAGATGAGCTTTCGTTTCTTATCCATTAGCGAAGCAGAGCTAACAAGAAACAAAATTGACGTTATTTTCCCTTGCTCATTCATTTTATTATCATTTTATTGTCATTGTGTGGGTGTACGTGTAGATGTATGTGGATTTGCTGAGATTCTCGGGACACTTTTGATGCTGATGAATGACGAATAATGTATGAGTTTATGAGTAATGCAGCTATACTCAAACGAACTTAAAAAGCTTTGCTTGAATTCAATAACCAAAAATCATTTTCATTTTACTAATATCGTTAATGCAATGCAAAGTAAAAACCGCAATTAATTAGGTTTGTTAATTAGCCAAAAAATACTACGAATTATGCAATAATCAATTTTACTTGGTTTTGAAAGGTACATATGTAACATGTTTATTAAAGTCATTAACATTCGAAAAAGGATTTTCGCAAACTTTTCCAGTTTTTACTGACTAATTGAATTTTATTTCGCAGTGATTTTCCTTTGTACTATGTACGTCATAACAGTGTATGTACAGTAATTAGAATTATTGCTCAATTTAAATGCGGATTTTATAATGAATGGCGCAATATACATTATTGCGTAGTTTCCAGACCGCAATATACATAAAAAATAATGAATAACAACACGACAAAGCACAACATGACATCAGTCAGCATACTTATGAACTTACGTAGATATTTACTCGAAAACAAAAACTGACCTGGTTGGAGAGTGAGTTTGTTTTGAGCAAGGTAAATAATGCGATATTTATTTACATAGGTTTGTTTGGAAGAGATATTTGCGTTTTTGAAATGGACCTTGTCCATGCCCACGCTTGGCTCAAATAACAAAAACAAAATAGAACTTCCAAAGAACACCAGTAAACAAATACAGGTAAAAAAGGTAAATATTATAAGATGGTAAATATTATAAGATGAAATGGAACTTGCGTCAATTCTTATTGTGGGCGTAATGCAATTGGTAGACTACTTTGCTTGAAAGTATTTATTAATGTAAAGTAGTTTTCCTTTGATATAAAAGAAGCTTTTTATAATTACTGAAAGAGAGTAGAATTGAGACATTGACAGTCTAACAGAATTGAAACTGTCTAGGTTTTTGCGCTCTATTTTAAGGTAAAAGCGTTGACAATTAAATTGCAAATAAATGATAAGTTTGTGTACCTGAGGCAAGCGAAGCCAGACAGACTCTACTCACATCAGACGATTATTATCTCTGCTTTGTGTTCTCTGCATGAATTAGAATTAACTGTCGCTCACGATTTCGTCAAGTCAAAACAATATAGTGCAGGAATACGTAGACAGTCTGTAAAAAATTATTTTTCTGCAGTTTAACATTGATACTCGACTACGACCTATTGGTTAAAATCAATAATGTTAAATACCGTAAAAACGCTTTTTAAAGATCGGCCTCTAAATTTAAGTTGCGTGACACTGAAAATTTTGGATTTCACCAAGTAGTAAAAAATAATTTGCAAAGCTAAAGTATTCGCAAAAATAGGCAAATTTTATAACGTTTTTTTTTGCAAGTGGAATTTTACAATTTTTAAATCATTCTGCATAACGGTTGGGTTAAGCTAACTGAAAATTTCTTGAGTCATGTCAGGAACGATGAATAATGTAAAGATACTACTTAATGAATGAGTTTACTAAGGTTTTTTTCCACGAAGTAAAAACGAAGTGATTTAATTACAAAGCAGTACAGTGATTCACACTAATGACTAATGACTAACGCTAATTGTAAATTAAATGGTCCATAAAAAACATTTATGCGCATTTTAAAAACATTTTCCTCTGTACTAAACTCGCCCTCGCAAATAAATGTGTTAGGGCAAAGTTGCTCAAATTTCAAAGATTTTCACGATTCATTACAGTCAGTAGTGAGTCATTTACTCGCTCTCAATTTCTAATTAATTCCTGAGAAAAAATGCTAACTTTTAACTTGATTTGAAGCATTGAAATAAGATAAAAAAGAAACTTCAGCTTTTGAGTCAGGGACATTCCCTTTGAGCACATAGGAAGTGGAAAATTGGGCTAAACTTAATTAAATCAATTTCCCACTCAACATCATCATTCAAACAAACAAGTTGGTTAAATAGTTAATTAAAGCATAATCATGGCAAAAATTATTTTTGTTTTTGTTGTTGCCATCATTTGTGTTTTGGTGATAACATCGCAAATTTCCATTGCCCAGGGTAAGTAATATTTACAAACAAAAACGAAATACAATATTTATTTATTAACTAACTGCCAATTACGAAAAGATAATTAATATTATTTTTGTAACACAGCACTTCCCCAGTTGGGAATTCCAGCGGCTGCTCAGGCAGCCGCAGATCACGATAGATTTCATAGACAACAGCAGCAAGCTCAGACTCAGCAAAACCCGCAATTACAAACAAGACGCAGCAGTTTCTGGAGGAACTATTATTTCATTCCACTACTATCTCGCTACTACAACATCAACAACCGACAACTTCCGGGGAGGCAGAGAATGAGGATACCCCGTTCCTGAAATAACTGAGCTAAATGTGTATACAATTAACTGTTAATTATGTAAACAATCTAATTAAATAATTTCTGTAATGTAACAAACAAATTTTTTGTGACCATGAGATAAGTCATGATTAATGACCTACCACTCTGCAAAAGTTCTTTGGAATCTTGGTGAAATTTTTTAAGCAAAGCATTGGCGTCGTTAAATTAAAATAAGGGTCAACTTCACCATAAAAGCTCTAAGATGTAGATGATACTTTAGCCCTGCATGTATTAAATAAGGTAATAACGTCACCAGTTTTGAGTACCCTTCATTATTTATTCTCAGTTACGTAAAGACTTTCTAAATTAATATTTAATTGCTAATGTCATTTTCCTATTTTATTTTATCTATGTTACGAAACGAGCCTAAATTAAAGTTTGACAGTTTCATTATTTGAGGATTATTAAACTTTATATCACGATCTCTCATTTATTTACTTTGGAATTTTGTTGTCACATTTGTCATAGATTTTAGGAAACATTTTGTTTGCTAGGTCATTAAGCGGAAGGCATAGTTTAATTGGACTTTGAATAAAATCACTTCGTTGCAGAGAAAATCAAGACTTTGATGTAATGTAATGGCATGATACAGCTTTTTTTATTCGTTTGATTTTTATCTTGTTTGATGACACGCGCGTTCCCTAAAACTTTTCCAGGTCTCTACATAAATTGCGAACTATGAAATAATGTCAAGTCTCCATTAATTAAATTCAGCACGAAACCCGATACCTGCTACAATGCGATGCTGGGAGAGCTCAAGTAAAAATGAAAATGAAGCACTCTCAAATGAGATAGTATCACATCGCATCAGGAAATAATCAGCGTTATGTAATACGACATAATATAATAATAGTAAATATCCATTTTCACACAATTTCACTCTGCAAGTAGTAAAAGTGGCAATAAATTGCCTGCTTAGTTGCTGGCAGGTACAAATATCTCAAGCATTTTTAATTCCGTAAAAACTATGTAATGCTGACTGTCACCAATGAGAAAAAAGAAAATGTTCACTTCGGCAGAGTAATAGAATTGCGAGAACGATGTGATACTACTATTATATACTGCAAGTTATTAAAAATTTGTCCAAATAGTCAAAAAGGAGAAATTCAAGTCACCATTTAATATTTTCGTTCCCCACGACCTTTTTTCTCTGCTTGCGACAGCAAATTGGCAAAGGATGAATGAGTTAAGCCGAGTCGCATATTTTTGGGGTCAAATTTGTAATTTGGGTTCAAAATCCTTTAGCAATGGGTTTTAAGCTTGCTCGGATAAATTATCACCTGGAGCATTGGCAAAGCGTCATAAAATAGACTGTCTGTCTGACTCTCGTTAATTACTCAAATGTGCCTGTACTCAAAAACCCTGATGAGTATTTTTTGTGGATTTCGCAATTCCTGGTAATACATAAGTTAGCGTATTTTGTCAAAAAGCTATTTCACACTTCATGAGAGTCTCATTGCTCAAAGTATGAAAATGTTTGCTTTAAAATTATAAAAGTAATGTGACAAACATTAACCAAATTTATTTTAAGATTTAATTAACTGGCACCGGCTATGTTGATTGATGGTGGTATTTCTGCATAGAAAACTGTCCCCAAAAATCTTATCAGGGACTGCCAATTAGCTCTGAGCTAATATTGGTTTAATGTTTGCCGAAATTGTGGAAAAGGTTAGATTCCTACCAAAAGGTCAGTGTGTCAGCCAATCATTAGTATAAATTACTAGTTTAGGTTCATTATACCTACAGTATGTAGTTTAGTTAATTATATAGTAAGATTTAAATAATTGCCATTATTTCTCCTGAGTGAACCTTTTCGAAGTAATTTTTAATAGAGGGCTACGAGTCCGAGAGACACCGCCATATCATAATAATTAAATTAGAATTTTTACTGGCATTTGTCCTTTCGAGCCAGCTTATAAAACAATTCCACTGTCTTTATGGTGTAAAAGTCCCTCGGTAATTTAATATAATATCCACTTTCGCCAAATTTCACACTCTCCAAAGGTATTGAATTTCATGAGAATGAATCGTTGCTACAAGGAGAAAGTCAACATGAAATTTCGCTCCTGTTTACAAAATCATAAATTCCGGGGTCAAATTTGCAATCGGGGTTCAAACCCGTTTTAGCAAAGCTATACGTGGATAAAATATTGCATGCCTGCAAGCAAAACGCGCAACTCCCCATGTCTAACTTTATACATAATTGCAAATTGCAAAATACTCAAGACACCCTATTTGCGTATCCTTTTTTATTCGTAAATTTTCATATGCTTTGATATTTTCATGTTTGCAAAGAGAAAACTTGACAAAACCTCATTTTTCCAAATTCCACCTAATAAAAGTCTGCCATAAGCCTGGAGACATTTTATGTGCACAGTGGGCCAATTGAAGCGAGCTAAAGTTGTCAATGCGAAATGTATGTAAATGAGAATCAACGATGTGGGTGTGATAAAAATTATGTAAATTTCAAAATCTCAGACAGAAAATTTTCCGCCGTAAAAAATCAACGACGAAAAGACCCACTTTTCACTCTACTTTCTCCTGTGAAGGCAAGTGAAAGTGAGCATGACATTTTGTCTCGTATGTAAAAGCGAGCGACCTTGAAAATTACTAAAATGTAATAATACTACAATAGTAAAATAGAGGCAGTTTCGCTTGACTTTCTCCTGGTTCTATTGTGAAATGTGCAAGAGGTACCATTCCCAGGAGAATTATATCGATTTCATTTCATTTCATTGCAGCTCAGCAGATTCATTGTCCTTTTCCAGACATAAGCTTTTTCCCCTTAATTTTTTTTTTCACTCTGCTTTCACTTTTATCCTTCAAATCAGGCAAATTCGTAATGTAATATTATTCCATGTATGTATTCACTTCACAATATCACAATGCTTTTGCCTTCAGGGTCATGATCATGATTCATGAACATGAACATAAAACATGCATTGACCCTAACTTTCACCCGTTGTAAAAACAATTTCTAAATTTTGAATCTATTTTGTTTGATATTCTACAGATAAATTCTGCTGAAATTTCAGACTAGCGAACTTAACAAATTTCAGCGAAAAGCTCTACATGTCCAATGCTTTCACTTCCAAATGACATTGAGCTTCGACATGGAACACGGGAAATAGATTAGTTGGAAATGGACAAACAATGGAATAGAAAATTGTCTCCATTGTCTTGTAAATACTCACAATAATTTCAACTCATGTTGGTTGATTAAATTAAAATGTCTTTGAGTGAAAGCATTTTGTTTTTGTTTCAGCCGAGTGAATATTGTCATTGTTTTCAATGTGGGCTTGATGCTTGATTTAAGCTTTTATTATTTATTTTCGCGGAATGATCTATTTTCATTTGATTCATGCATAACACAGCTTTATTTTTTTGTAGAAAAGTGGAAATCTGCATATACATAAGTCGGAACAAAAGAGAAGCATCTCATTTTGCGCCACACTGTACAAAATTATCCGCTTGGTACCCGCTTACATAAGCAGTGAAATGATTTCATTTCATGCTGGTGTTGTGTAACGTTTGAATGAAACATTTTCTTTCTGGATGAGATAAGCCGCAGCCCGACTCTCGCCCACAAAATCCTACACTAGACAAATTTCTCTGAGGACTGCTGGCGCTGGCTGTTATGTTGCTGCTTTCAGCGTGATCCAGAGAAAGAAAAAAATCCGCTTTCTGCTAGCTTCTACGACGATTTAGGTTTTTTCTTAAGTCCCAATTTTGAGCAAAATAAATGTAAAAGAAGATTTTTTTCTCTTCCGAGCTCCAGACTTTTTCTTGATTCAGTAGAGAGAAAAAAAATATTTAAGTGAAAAGAGTAATTTGGGAAAAGCAGGAGAAATCATGTATGTATTTACCTAATCAGGCGTCAGCCAGTCTCATTCCGGTCTTTTGTTATGCAAAATGTGAAGTAAGTAGGGAGACTAAAATAACGGAAGTGAACTGAGTGACTGACTGAACTGATGTACAGGCGGCCCTACCTAAAAACTTATTTTACTTCTAGTTAGGCAAAGAGCTTTTACTTTTCTAGAACATCCATGCTTTTAAAAACGGGCAAAGGGTCATTTCAGTCAGGCCTCAATAAATATCTCAAAAAGGCACAAGGTTTCCAGCATTAGGTTGTTATCCAAAATAAATTGATTTTTCTTGTGAATTTGAGAGCAACTTTCACTTTCAACTAAATCAAACGCTTTTTTCGCTTCGTTGCTTGCTTCACTCTAATAATAATGATGATAATGATAAATAATCAGTAAAATAATTGACAAATGAACAATAAAAGCGTTCTGCTTAGAATCCATTCCAAGGAAGCCTTTTCACTCAACTGGGGAAAAATAAGGCATCATTATCGCCGGATTTCGCCTATTCTGCGGAGAAAGTGCCGTTGTTACATAGAAAAGGAGAACGCATTTTGTTTTTCGAGTGGTGAGGTGAGGATCAAAGAAAAAATAAAACAACAATTCTCTAGGTTTAGGAATATTGGTGGCGTTACTTGATGATGACGTTGGTTTTTCTTTGAAGTTTATAAATACATACTTAGTTGACGTAGTATTTAGGATCATTTATGTTTACTTATTTACACTTTTGAAAATGGGCCACACTTCAATTACATTTTGGTTAGTAAATAAATAAATACATTTTAAATGCTGTGGTTTGTTTGTTCAATGGAAAACAATTTTCTTCTTGGGTTGAGTAACTGAGCTCAGCTTTGGCAGTTTATTCTTTTGGTTAGTTTTACAACAACGCAATTAGATTTACAGATGTAAATAAAGATACAAATACATACACATACTGTTTATTATTTTCTGTCTCAGAGGCTCTGAAGGTGACGCTCGGGTAAGTTCCAAAAGCCCGGAGAAATTGAATGAGATTATAAAATAAAACAGTTTAGGAAAGAGCTGCTTGAATACTTTAAAACGAGAGTTAAATAAGATTCGACGGAAAATTGGAGTAACCTTTGTAAGATACGATTTGCTTTGGTGGTATAAAATAAAACGGCACTGGTAATCAAAATGACAGAGTCCAGGGTAAAACGCGGTAAAACGGTCAGAAGAGTCCACGGTAAAACATTTATTGGTTTGTTGGTGGATATTTGTGTTTGATGTTTTTGGAACGTTTTAAAATTGTGGACATTTGTTAAATTTGTGGAGGAAAACTGCCGTTGACTTATAAAAACATGTAAATGGAGGATTTAAATTAAAAGATTCGATTATTTCTATTAAGGTTTGCGGCTGGAGTAATAAGTAGTTATGAAAATTAAGATAATTTGGAGATTTGAAAAAAAATGTTTCTGAAAAATTCCCGCCATTATTATTTTTGGACGCTGGGGCATTTTAAACATTGTAATGCACATAACAATGACATTGTACTGTTTAGTTAAGAATGTTAATTCGACCAGAATTAAAATTCCATTCATTGCCAATTTTCCACCCGGAAATTTTGTTTTGTATTGCATCCCTGAGCAGAAAAGAATAATGATCCCTTCTAAAATCTCCTTGAGGAAGAGATCTTTTCTCTACTCCTGCTTTGGTTCATCTTCTTGTTCTCTGAATGAAAGGAAAAAATTCCAGGAATATTTTAGGGAAATGGTACCTCACTGTCTCATTTCTGCTCGTTAATTATTCCATTTCTACTATCTTACTTTGTTTGACTATGACTGTGATGCCGACTATACAGGTTTCCGACTTCCGAGACAAGATAAATAGGTACTTACTTATACCGACATTGCACTGATTTAATGCTTTTAACTTTGAAATATTTAAGACTCGGCACCTATAGGAGTCCGGAATTTCTACCTGTTTCCTTTTACAGAAAGACGGACATGATTAACTTCACGGTTGGCTTTTGTCTTCTTAATTTCTATTTTATTCATGCTTGGAATGCGAAAGCAATGGAATTGAAATGAAACCTGGGGAAGGGAAGAAAGTTAAAAATAGAAAATGGGAAAATGAGTGAAATTGTGTAAAATAAGTAGGTAGAGATTCATTCCGGGACGTTCCGAGAAATAACTGCTTAATTGTCGGTCTTTTGGGACAAACATTGCTCCCAGCACATTCTTCTTTTCTTTTGAAAGTTCACACGGTTGAGAAACGTGCAAAAGTGAAATTAAAGTGAAAGTCGGAAAATGAGAAATGTCAAAGGGGAAAATCATTTTCAGAAGAACGGACAATAATAATGCTGGATATAATCATTATATGAAGAATGAAAGTTAAGTGAAAGTTAAACTTCCACTATTAACTTCCACTCAAAAATTTCTATTCACATTCAAAATTCATATTTAACATTGTGCGGGTCAGTTCATTGCGTAACGACTTTCTCTGGGGAAAACCGGATTGTTTTGAAGTCTGCTCTTGATTTCTCCGACTGCTTTCACTTTTAGAAAAAGGAAAAGAATTTAAATTGCATTTTGTTTGTTCCTGTCACAGACAAGCATAAAAATGTGAAAACTGAAGAAAAAATGAAAAATTGACTTTCACACTGACATTCAAATAACTCTGGTGAAAGTTCCAAGGTCAGAAGCAAGGACATTTTTCTTTTCTTTTATTCATCCATCGTCAGTTTTTATTCTGTGATTTTTTGGTCAAATACGAATATGTTATGTGATGTAGCATGTATGTTGCTGGAATGGAAACTGTCGTTTTTTAGTTTAGTTTAGTATTTCTTTTCTCTATTGTTTGTCTGCCCGCACGTTTCATTTCCATTTTTATCTCCCTGAGAGAAACTCTGAAAACGAGATAAAAAGTCCTTGGGTTGTGCCGTGCCATGAAATAACGCCGTGACGTTGCAATAAAATGACGATTTTATCTCGGCCTTTCTCTCCAAAACAAAGTCAAGACAAAGACGAGAGAAAACGAGAGATAAAAAATGTGAAAGCATTAGGAAATTTATTGTCCTTGTAAATGTGAGTTTTTGTTTGTTTTTTTTGTTGGTTGGAGCACTTTGTCATCGCATTCTCTCTCTCTCAACTTTATTTACAACTCGATTCGTTTTAGGTATTTATTTTACCCCATTGTCATTCGTTAACGTGTGGAATAACTACATTTCTATTTACTAAAGAAAAATCATGAAATTTAAAATGTAAAATTTCCAAGAAAATGCATCATAAAATATATTGTGTCATAATTATTTAAATACGCCATTAAATATGATTTCATGTAAATTTGCAGACAGACTCATGACTCGCCCTCCCATGGCGTTGGCGTCGTCGCCTAAGATTTTTTTTTACTCCATTTTTTTTCTTGAAAACGGTGAAAGTCATCAAGTTCACAGCCTACGCAGTCTTTGGACCGTCTTTTTAATTATATAAACTTTTTAACATCACCGTCACCGTCACTGTTACCGTTTGTTTTAAGAAGTTACATAAGCGCCCCCAAAAAATATTTTTCATTCAAGTAATGAGGCTTTGTCTTCTGAGGTTTGAATAATGTACATTGTTTGTTCTTAGGTTTGCTTTTGTGACTTATCCTCTTACGCAATTCTTCATATCTGGAACGAGATACTGTATCAGAAGAGAGACGTTTTGCTTCAGGCTGATGCTGTGTCGTGGTTTGGTTACACAATGCTTTTCTTTTAGTCTCCAAATATTAAATTGGACAAGGCATCGCTTGTTAAGAATAAAAGACTCTAGACTGCTAGAAGAAAGGAACGTAACGTTTCTGCTCTGTTAAACCTCAAAAGAAATTTATTTTAATTGGGTTTAGGTAGCTACAATTTATTATTTTTTCAAGTTCAAATGCCACACGAGCGCATCATCCTCCTACGTATCTTATAGAAGTTTAAAGTTTATAATTAGAAGTTTTAAGAACAAATGTCAAGTGAAAGTCAGCATTGATCGTTAAATATTAAATTAGGCTTAATTTAAATTTCGATTTGATTTCATCATTTTTATTTTATTTTTACAAGCTGAGCTGACCAAAAATAGAATTTTGATGAAGGCTTTATGAATAGCAGAATTTTAACCAAAATTGATTGCGTAATTATATGTAATTAATTAAAAATCAAGCCTTTCCAAATTTTGCGAAATAACCGTGTAGCTTGAAGCCAGCATGTTAATTTTGATAAAGTTGCTTAAAATGCCATCATAATTAAATCAATGCTCATTCATGTACATTTAGTAAGAAAAGGTTATCGGGTTCTTCGATAATTACCAGTAACAAATAATAAATTACATTTCCCATTAGTTCACTTCCAGCAAAGATGGAGTAATTTTCCAGTGCAAATTGCCATGAAACTGTCCAATTAGGAAAATGAGCTTAAAAACTTGCGAGTTCATTCCGTACAAGCAAACAGCAATCAAAATCAAATATTCTTTCCTGTGTTTCATGTTCCATCCGCATCCATTCTTAAATTAGCAAGAAGAAGCGGGTAATTACCAGTTTTACTAATTACCTTAGATTTAACTTTCACTCGAAACTTTCACCATGTGCCTGTTCTCCAAATCGAATCAATCTTGCTCAAAGCTTCATGTTTCCCGTCATCCGGAGAAAGTCTCTAGGAGAAAGTCAAGTGAAAGTCCAGTGTTGTGTCTATTCTGTGATATGATCATGTGATCATTATCCAAAATTATTTTCTCCAGTGAAAGTGAAAGTCTCTCTCCCTTTCACTTCCACAAAATGACTGATTAGCCTCTGCCATTATTCTCGTGTGACTCGACTGTGGCATTGCATTACATTATATTACTACATGACTTTCACCGGAAGAGAAATGTAAGTCGCATAATTTCCCGAAAGTGAAAATCAAGTTATGTTGTGAAAGGAAAATTCTCTCTCCAAAAAAATATTTCACAACTTTCTCTTCCACTCAGTTGCTAATGTGTGACTGAATTGCGGCGATTAAATTTTAATGCTTTCTCTTCTCACAGACGAGAAAAAAAGCCGGTGGTAGTATGTAGTGGTGATGATGGCATAATGATGATGGTGATGGTGAGAACTTTCTCCTATGTTAAATTTAGCATATGTAGATAAACCAGGAGAAAATTACAGTCATGTTTTATTTATAGGAGAAAGTAATCCTTTTCACACAGCTCCGTTTTCTACTTTGGAGCAATAAGCGAAGGTCGTATTTTAGAATTTTAGCAAATAAAAATCTTTCTCCACTTTCACCAGACTTTCACTGCTTTCACCACACACATATTGAACTGGTTATTCCTGTTCGTATGTGAGCATTCAACCAGAGAAAAAATCGCACGTTCTTTGGTTTTTCACCAGACGAAAGAAAATGTGAAATAAAAGAGATTTTTTTCTTTGAGTAGGATGCTCCAGTGGGAAAGTAAAGACCTTGTAAAATTTAGATAGTGAGTGACGCACGATTTCCGCTCAAGGATTGAGAAAAGGGTACCTAACGAAAACACTTTCACTTTGTGCATCACCAAGTATGTATCAAAGAGCCACTAATGTAGCTGGGGAGTTAAGCCGAGCTTAAGCCCGGGCTGAGCTGGCAGTTTAATTGAATTGGATTAGGGTAATGGAATCGTTCCGTTTTTTCCATCTGATATTATGAAATTAAATTAAAATAATCATCCTTTCAGACAGGCAACAAATTTTCTATTCCTCGGACTCTTGCTGTGTTCTATCTGCTGGAGTAATTTTAATTTTTAATCGTGCGTCACATCAAATATGTAAAATTGTGAAAAAACTTTGTTGTAGGTACCATCATCTTTTTTATTTCGAATATTTCATTTTCTACCTTCTTTGCTTCCACACAGCTAGAGTATGAATAAATGAGGTTCGTAGACCCTGAAAGTTGCAGGAGAAAATTTTATGATTTGATTAGATTAAATTATATTATATTATTAATAAAAAAACAATTTCTTTGATCTCTCAAATGAACGGCTGAGCAGCGCGATGCTTCATTTCACTTCACTGACTTTTTTTCACTAAATTCGATTTCCTTTTGCAGTCAGTCAGTCAGTATCAGCGAACTGTGAAAGACAACGAAACTCTTAAGACTTTCACTTCCTTTCACCGGTTCACTGAGTAAAAGTGGCGAAAGAGGATGAGTTTTCAATATAAATTTTCAATTCACTTTATCTCATTTTAATTTCCCTATCATCGTTTTCCATTTCTTTGGAAATTGAAGAATATTAATTTTTAGATTATTGAGAAAGTAACTGGAGGAAACTGGCAGCATGGGCGGAGGAAAGCAGGAAACTTGTATTCATTATCAATGATCAAAGGAAACTAGTAAACTTATATTTTTTCCAAATAAACAACCTTCTTTGTTAAGTAGACAGAAAATATTAAATAGTTCAAACGGTTTGGCTAAGAACGTGGGTAAAATAAAGTAAATGGAATTTATTGGTTTTATTACATTTTTGGCAAAAAGGAGATTCCCGCTCTAAAATTTTCAAAAATATGGGGCAAGTTGAGACATGTAGTGATTATATAATTTAACTTGTTTTTCTTGTTTTTGGCTTTAAATTATACTTACATTTGGTGGAGAAACGCGAAAATATTAAATAATTAAAACCGAGTTTGGCTGAGAAAGTGGAAAAAATTAAACATGGAATTTACCGGTTTATACCACGTTTCTGCATTATAAAAAATTACCGCCCAACTTTTTCAAAACATGGGGCACATTGAAACAAGTGTAACCATATATTATTTTCACTTGTTGTTTGGTGTTTATGGTTTTTCGACAATTTTCTCTCTGAAACTGGACTATGGAGGGTCCAAAAGTAATTGATACCAACCTGATACATATAGTTACTG
The DNA here is from genome assembly GCA_021029165.1 of Cyphoderus albinus. Lineage (NCBI taxonomy): Eukaryota > Metazoa > Arthropoda > Collembola > Entomobryomorpha > Paronellidae > Cyphoderus > Cyphoderus albinus. Next base: position 30,690 of record VYYJ01000754.1, on the reverse strand, counting down.
GAATTTGCTGTAAAACCGGGAGAAGTTTTTATTACCGTATTTATTTATTTAATACGCCCCCATACGAAACTTCTAGGTATATTTTGCTGTTATACTAAAAGTCGACTTTTGTCTCATCCCACATAGCACTTACAACCAAGGATTGAAAATTCCACAGAAAAACATGAGAAACTAAGATTAACAAAATAATAGTTTTGCGGTTCTCTGGTGGGCAAAACCGCGACCTCCTACAACTTGTAACTGTGTAAGATAAGATCAAAGCGAATGAGAACTATTTTGGAAACATTATCTTAACTTTGTTATGTTCCGTAGGAGTTTTTGATGGAAAACAAAACACATCCATCAATTCATCCATGATCTGGCCAATCCATGTCCACAAACCTCTTCAAAGAATATTATTAATATTTCAAATACAAATATCTTCCCCAGGGCACGGAAAAAATATTTTTAGTATTATAAATAAATATTTTTTGCAGGAAAGAATTTCAGCAGCTTTACAGTAATTTTCCGGCTATAGAAATACTATAATTACGAGCGTCTGGTCTGGAACGTTCACCCAGCCTAGCCAAAATGGCTTTTTTAGTATTTCTGAGAAAATGGAGTTTAATAATCCCTCAATTTCCGTGTTCAAAATTCCAAGTTACATCCTTTTCTCCATAATATTTTATAATCATCATTTTCATTCTCACGATTCTCACTCATCTCATGTAAGTAAAAGATTTAGGTATTTGAGTATTTGATTTTAAGCACGTAACCGACTACCTAATCGTAGCTGTGGCCATAATCAAACTTCAATTAATGCTGGCCTTGTGTAAATGTTGCAACTTGGTAGAACATGAAACTTTGCAATCCTACGTATGAAACATTTATTCAATTTCGATCTCACACTCGGAGAAAAGCATGAGACGAGACGAGAGGTGGGATTTCAAGGATTGGCATTTCACTTCACATTCACTCAAGTTCGCGAATTTTAATCCTGCAACGCAGCTCTCAAAGACACTCCAGCAAGACACAGTTGAAATAACATCAACAATCGCACGCCAAACAACCATCGTCGTGTCGTTGAGAAAGAAAGTGTGAATTTTCGTGTGGGATCGTATCATTGAATAAACAAAATGAAAATTTGATGCATAAATTCTGAGCCTACAATGACGTACGTTCATGTTGCAGAACCGCACAAAACTTTTCAATTCTAGCCGTGGATCGCCCTTGTAAATAGTAAAAATAAAAACTTTTACCTACCAAAACCGAAACCGCAAAAACCAAAATCCAACTTTTGCATAGCTTGAAATAAAAAAATTCAAATTTTCTGTTGGTGGTGGATGTGGATGGCGAACGTTTTCGATGCATTTTGCTTTTCCGCACGTTTTCCCAAAACGTGACAAAATTGTCCTGCCCTGGTCCTGTCCACTCAAACACTTGTTTGCTAGAGCGTGCGTGCATGAGTGAGTAAATGAGGGAAAGCACAGTACCACTTGAGTTAAAATGAAACTCCTCAACTTTCCTCCGGTCTCGTTCTCAAGCTGCCTCTTGAGACTTTTGTGGAATTCTGATGTGAGAGCCCTGAGAGTAAATTACCTACTTACAAAAGTAAATACTCTGGAGATATTTTAGGGTGAAAGTAGGAGAATTGTGATATTATGTAGAAAGTGATGTGATATAATGTCATGTGATGTGATGCAACTAACTCAAACAAGAATTGTTTACTTTTGCTTGAGATAAGATTTTTAGATGAGATGAAAAACGGTGCATTATTGCATGGTAGTTCTAAGAAGAAAATGCCAATTCCTTTTAGGCTCCAAATATTGCAGAATGACAAAGGTGTTGAAATTTTCGCCAGAAATCCTAGTGTCCCAGATCAAACAATTTTGAAATAAAATTGCTTTCACTCTAGTATTGTCCGTATCAACTTTCTCCTTTTTATCTTTTTTTCCGTGTTTTTTCACTTTCTTCTCGTTGGATCAATAAGGTCACTCACTCATCCATAAACTATGACCTGCAAAGGTTTTTTAAGTCTGGTCCCAAAAAAATATATTTTTGTCCCACCCTGGAGAATATCTATGATGCTATGCTGTATATGCTCCAACAATAATTTTTCATTTCAATTTCAATTTAATCCCCTACTACTACATAATACATAATAGGATTAAAAATCTCCCCATGATAGAGTCTTGGACTTGGAGAGTCAATTTTAGTACCTCTTTATAATCCTTCACTCACTTGACTTTCACTTTTTTGCCCTGAAGCCAACTTTGACTTACTTAAGTTTCACTTTCACTTCATTCGACAAAACCACTGTATCATATGATGTAATAGTATTACATAGCCTCTGCATTAATACTTGCAAGTTAAAAGTACCTAAGATTAAAAACTAAATGAAATTTTTATTTTCGAGGTTTAACTCGAATCATGATCTTGCATTATAATATTATAATATTATACATCATGTCTGTGGGCGTCTCGTGGAAGTGGATGCTACGTGACTTTCACTGGTCGTAATCATACATTCATTAGATAATAAATAATATATAAAATTACTTTTCTTCTGTAAATGAATGATAATGATAATGTTACATTATATAATTATAATATGATATAAAACTGAAAGTTATTTAGATTTCGGATGATTTAAAACTAAAACAGGAATGAGAAACTACGCATGTTATGTATTTTAGGTATTTATTCTGAACAAAGTTCTAAATACTTTGTAATTACTTTTTTCATATTTACAAGATGCTAAAATTCGGGGAAAGATTTTCATTTTCATCTTGGGGTCTTTTTCATCTGGGATTCGGAGAAAAGTTATTTATAATACTAGATAGCATATTTAATATTTACAGTCGAGTCAAGATAAATTTTTTATGATGCATAACTTTTATTATTAAAAAAGTATTATTTTCTAGTAAATAAAATAATAAACAAATAATTACATATTAAATGTGTCTGACATGAGAGAAATAGAAAATTAAAATACAAAGTGGAAGTGGAGGAAGTAATAAAGTCACAGAGCAGAACTAAACGATGAAGTTTTTATTGACATGACCTAAATAAAATTCAAATGAAGACGAAATCGAAATGGAAAAGGTTTTTAAATGACGAAGTTTAAAAAAGAAAATTAAACTGGAAACTGGAAATAAAACAGCCATCAAATATCAAAACCTGAAAAATCAATGTGAAAATGTGAACTTTTTTTGGCGATGGGGTAAACTGAGACAAAACTAAAACTGTTTAACCTAGTTAAATTAAATTAATTAAATAATTAAATTCAATTAAAATGCATAATAATAATTAAAACGTCATAATAATCCTTAAAAGGACACAAGTCACATTTATGCAAATGAACCAACGCTCATGGTTAATTTCTATTCCAGCGCAAAATTCTAGCTGCCCTTGCGACAAAAATTAGGCTCGAGTGAAACGAACGCGGATTGCATTTTTGTTTACGCTCATTGCGCTCCGAGACTCCGAGTGCTTGAAGTGAGGAAGAGCATTTTAATTTAATTATTTCCGAAGTCAGTGTCCGTTCTTCTACTAGTTTCAAAGTAGAAACTTAGATTTTGATTGATTTTAATTTCAAGTTCAACTTTAATTACTAATTAAAAGTGAAAAATAGAAATTGAACGGAACTGGAAGTGAAATTAGTTAATTAAATTAGTTAATTACAGAGGCCTGCTGATGCCTTTTGTGCTCAGCTCATACTCCCCCGCCCCCAACTCGAATCCCGCCATCAGTGCGATGCAGTACCGCCTCCTGACCTCCGGCGAAATCGACGCTGGAAACTCTTCGCAGCAGCAGCCGTGCCATCCTGGACAAGGTCAAGTTCAGGTGGGTCCGAATCAAAATCCGGGTCCAGGTCAGATCATGGATTTTGTTCATCCCCACGCACACGTCCATTCACACTTCCATCATCACGGAGGTGGAGGTGCCTTGGTGGCAATGACGAATCACGGTCCAATTGGAAGTGGCATCGGCGGCGGAAGTGGATCTGGACACGGACACTACGCTAACGTGAACGCACAACAGTCCGGAGCTCTGGTCCCTGTCTCCAATCAAATGTTTAACGGTAATAACGGTCATAGTCACCATCCTTCCCACCAGAAGGTTCATCAGCTCTGCCACGGCCACGGTCACGGACATTTCGCCCATTTCCCGTCCTATGTCCATCAGCACCAGCATCACCACCACGGTCATCATGGTGCCGCAGTGATTCATCATCCCTCATCAATGGCTGTTGGTGGTCCAGTTCAACAAGGCCAAGGTCAAGGGTTGCTTCCAACTGGGCTGATTCATCAGTCGCGCTACTTTTCTGGAACCGGCTTCCACCTTGCGGCGAGTCGCCAAAATCTGCAGAATCAGATCCAGCAGCAACAGCTCCAACAACAACAGCAGCAAAATTACTACGCCTCATGCTTCCCGCCATTAATGGCACCACCGGCACAACAGCAGCAGCAGGACCATCAGGGTCAAGGTCAAGGGTCATTTCCGGGTGAATCTTCCAGCGTTGCTCTTCAGCAACAACAACAGCAATATCAGATGAGCTCCTCAACTTCGGCGAACTCAACGGCTTCTAACGGAAACTCGAGCTCAACCCACGTGAAATTCGCTAACGGTACTGGAAAGGGCAATGGAACTGCCTCTGGAAGTGGAAGTAACACCGGTGGAGGCGGAGGTGGACGTGGTGGAAGATCAAGGTCCAGATCCAGCCGCAAGGAAAAGAACTCCAAAGGTAATGGTGTCAATCAGGTCAAAGGTCATGGTGGTCATGATCATAAAGGGAAGGGGCAGGGGCCATCGCACAGCTCCTCTGGAAAAATCAAGGCTGCCAAGTCCGCCACCAAAGTTCGCGACAAGGCGCCAAGGCTCGTGGTGAGCCAGAAGAAGAAAAGCGTGGTGAACATTGGACGGACCACTGGCACTGGAACCGCAAAGAAATTAAAGGCGTCCATGAAGGTCCGAGGTTCCATTTCGTCCCATGGAACGGCCACCTCAATCTCTGGAGGCGATGGAGGTGGATGCGGAGGTTCCACCTCACCAATCTCCGCTTCTACCGTCGGCGCCATCCCGGACAACTCCGCCGGCGACGGCCATTCATTAATGGGAACCATTGAAGGATGTTTATCTTCCGTCTCAGCTTTGACCTCAGTGCCATTCCTTCATTATCCAGGTCAAGTTCAAGGTCAACGGGAATCTGTAACTTGCTGTGGAGGCCAGTGCCAAGCTGAAGGTTCTGTGGGGCTTCCATCAAACTTCTTCGAAGACTTTGGCGCTGGAGACGAGACCGTCGACTTTCCTACCGTTGCTGCTAGAGTGGACGCTGATTTCGGTAAATAATTATTAATTAAATTAATTACTAAAATTTTAATCATTGATCAATGAAGTTAAAATTAATTTAATTAATTTTTTATTTATTTCCAGCTTCTCCCCCAATCATGACTCTGGCTGACATTTGTGAATGCGGCCCCGCTACCAAAATTGAGTATGGCCTGGCCCCCCGCATGAACCCGCCGCAGATGCGCCCCATCGCACCACCGGGATTCGAGAGCCTGATCAGACCAGCCTTCCCCATCGAGTACTACGACCCGAGTCTTCTTGGAAATTTGGTTGGAAACCAGTTGATTCGGACGGGACCACTCGCGTGCTTCTCGAGCGATGAAATCGAGGATGTTCATGAGTTGCTGGACATGATTTCCCGCAGCGACGAACACGCCATGGAGAGGCTTTGGATGTCGAAGGATAACTCTCTGGTGGATGAAGACGAAGAAATTTCCGAGCTCTCCCTGTCCAGCGACAGTGACAGTGACAAGGAAAATGAAGATGATCAGAAGAAAGAGGAAAATGATGGCCAAAGCCGCGGTACCCCAGCAAAGATCAACGTCAGGGTCAAGGTTGACCCCGAATATGAAATTGACCAAGCCGAGGAAGACCGGAAGGACTGGGAAAGTCTTCGGAAGAGATTCAGTCGCCTCCTCGATGAGTGGACACAGGAGCTCCAGTACCAGCGGAAGATGCAGCAGTCCCTTTTGGAAATTAATATGAATTGTTGCCTTCAGGGTGAAGGCCAAGGTCAAGGTCCATCTCAGACCCTCCACAATTCTCTGGACGAGGCATCCTCCAATCGCCCATCTCCAGCCGATTCTCCGGATTCTATTTGGTCATCTTCAACTTGGTACGGCCTTGGAGCCGGAAGTAGCAGCGACAGCAGTGGGCGGACTTCTGGTTGTGGTACCGGTTCTGGAACAGCTTCGGGATCTGCGTCTCCCGATATTGGAAGTGAGGATTATCCCATCCAATATTTCTTTCCTTGCAAGTTAATTTAAATTAATTAACTTCACTATTTCTTCTTCTTCTTCTAATTAATTAATTTACTTAATTATCATCTATATCAGGAATCGATCAACTCAATTGGGGGGAAAATACTCATGGTTAGGTTAGCTTTTAATACTTTAATTACAAACAAAAAATCAACTGTAAAATCAATTCCATGTAATTATTGTCAAATTGTTTATAATGATAAGATTAATTAGTTAAATAGGTATGAATAAGCATTGATCAACTCTGTTTGTGCCTGTGTCTTGTCGGTGTAAGAAAATAATAAAAAAAGTATTAAAATGTTGGAAAATCCCAAAAAAATGAAAGTATTTAATTACGCTAATCATTATCAAAGTCATCGGCTTTTATTGCTATTTTTAATTTTTCTTCGTTCGAGAAAAAATCTTTTAACTTAACCTTTAAAAAAGTCTTTTTGCATTAGATTAAATTAGAATTTTGCAAAATGTCAGAAAAAGCCAAATCTCATTTTCATTTCATTTCCGCCCACTTAAATTAAACCTGGCTATGACTGTGAATACGAGGATTAGGCAAATCCTTCATTAACATTATCATCAGCTCAGATTTGCAAGGATTCTAATTTAATTAGATTATAGATTCATTTGCATAATTGAGGTAAATTGGTTTATGGTGTATGGGGTTAGGTGAAGTTAAAAATACTTCCAAGAATGCAGAATGACGCCATTTATTTTGTTAGCGCGTGCTATTTTTTAATATTCATTCCTTTCTTGGAATGTGTTCGAAATTGTTCCAAAAGACGTAGTTTTAGTCAGTTGGGGTTTCTTTGGTTGAAAAGCAATCAACAATCCACATCACATCCATCTAGTTCTAGTAAACAATTTTCTTCTCCACATCCACCTCCGTAGTAAATCAAAATCGACCTTGGATTAATTAACTTTGTTGATTATGCTTTTGGAGTAAACACGGTGTAAATGGTGTAATTATGTAATTGCGCTGTGGCATTGGAAAATCGGGAACAAAACAAGCTCTTGGAAATTGGAATTGGAACAGATCGCCCGTGACAAGATTTTTTGTTATTCTAGAGCAGATGTACGCGATTCGAAATCAGTCAAGGTCAAGGTCAAATAACAAAATGTGGAAGAAAAAAGCCAATGAAATAAAGAAGTCAATATTTAGTTAATTTAATTATTTTCCTTGAATGTAAAAGGGAATTTTAGGTCATTAAGGTACAAGGTACAAGATGTCAAGGAAAGTCCCACTCATTCATTAAGTCAAAGTGAGTCATTAATTATGCACAATTAAGTCTGGCCTTAAAATGCCTCCATAATTCTATCATTTAGAATCAGTTATTTTGCTTAATAGTCAGAATCAGTCCAATTTCAAAAGTTAGCTAATTATTTGCTATGTAAATTACTGTAATTAATGTTTAATGTAGCATATAGCATAACATCGCCATTCGCCATCGCCATTCGACATCGCCTCCAAGTTTTTTTTTCTATGAAAAAATTAACTTTTCACCACCCACCTTCAATCTTCATGTCATGCCCCCACATGGAGAAAATCTTGTCATGTCAAAGTAAATATTTTTTAATAAAAAAAGCAATTTTACTACTACGTAGTTTATCTAATTCCTTTAAGTAAAATTTTTGTCCCTGGAGGAGGCGATTCTCATCCTGCTGTGATAATCCTCATGATTCCTCAAAAATCATGATTTTTTCTCTCTTCCTGCAAACAAACAATTTTAATTATAATTATGTATATAATTATGCGGATAAATATTGTTTACATTAGTTGATAAAACGTCATCATAGTCTTGAGTCTTATTGACTTGTCTTGGAGTTGTATCAAGTCGCCCCTTGGAATTAATTTTTTTCTTTCTCGGTGTTTTGGACTTTTAGAAACTTTTATTTACTGGAAAAAAATAATTTTTGTTTATTTAAGAGTGGGCTTCAAGTCCTTGGTGGTTATTTTGATTTTGGAAAAATTACGCCTGACTAGACTTAAACTTTAATATTGATGAAGATGTTCATGTAAACACTTTAACTAGATATTGCAAGGCAAAACAAAATAACTCGAAAATAACAACTCCTGTTGACTTCCTCCAACTTCCGAGAAAATTACATGTTATGGATCATGATCGTCGTGATTAAAATAATATGAATGAAGGTTGAAACCTACATGATTAAGATTTTGACAAGAAAACAATAAAATCCCCCGGGACATCTTTATTTTTCATGTCATGGCTCACTTCATCGAATCGGCTCGAAAACGGCGTAGTTAATGAACTTAGTTACTTAAATACAGGCATATTACATTGCAGCTTCCTTTTCTTGGAAGATCAACATCAACATCGACGAACTTCAGTTCAGTCTTCATCTTTATGCACGGTGAGTGACGTCATCCGATTCTCTCGACATTGATAAGATTCATGCATCCTGTACTAATCCTATTTTCTTTTCTACTCCATTAAATTAATAAAATGCATTCAACCGTTAATAAATGAAACCGTTATTATTATAAACATGTACTTTGACTAGTCATCGACTATCAACTTTACCTTAAGACCTTCTCCACTTTGATTTGATTTTGTCAATATTATTTTAATACCTAAAATGAAATGTCATTGTGTATTAACTCTAACTCCATTTAACTCTAACCATGTTAATATAATGATTTCATTGAAGTTTGAACAACCTTTAGGATTTCCCAGAGGAAAATTTTTATCCATTATTTATTCATGGCCATGCCCATGATCCAAAATCCTCCTGAATGGAGAAAAAAAGTTAGCTGCAATACTGGAAAGATCGAGCTTCATTAAATATTTATATTGTTATTTTCCAGCTCATCAGTCTGGAAAGTGGAATCTGGAAGTTGTAGGGGTTCGGTCGATAGAGATTCTGCTGGAAGCTGGATCCATCTGGAAGGAAATGTTTTGGAAGTGGAAGTGAAGAGATGAATGACGCTTCTCCTTAAATCTCCTTTTCTTAAGGTGATGATAGCAAAGAACTGAATAAGACGCTTTTGACGTTATCGAACCCGGCCGAGTTTAATAATCCCAGTTTCGTATTCCACGAACTGGAAATTTAAATATTAATCAAGTTAAGACTTGAGAAAGGCCGTTTATTAAATACGTCCATGATGAGAAATAAAGCGAATAAAACCCTAAATGATTAAATACTAGACTGATATTAATTAAATGATATTTAACTTTTCCTGGAAACTCCCATTTCTACATTAATATTCACTGAGCTAGTATTAAAGTATTAAGACTCGACGAGACTTTTGAACTTTTGTTAATAAAATATTTCCTAATTTCAATATTCATCTTGAGTTGAGTTTTTGAAGTTGAGCTTCTTATTGATTCAAGTTTTTGTTTGCTTAAATAGAAAATGTCTGCCGATTTTCCTCGATTTTGCTTTTGCTTCCTGTTCCTACTTCCTGGTTGTTTTCTGAAAGTTAGTTAATATTAGTTAAAGTTAAATAAGGAAAGGAAAGGAAAGTGCAAACAAAGGAGAAATTTCAGTCGAAATTCAGGAAACCAGACGAAATCTTTGATAATGAAGATGAAAGCTTGCAAAAGTCACACATTGTATGAAAAGTTGTCTTATGTAAGTTTGTATTAATTACATTTCTTTCAGAAGCCATTATTTAACTTTTACTACTTTACTAGTTAAATTAGGGAATAGCAGGAAGCACTTTTAGTTTACATTGTAACATGCTACAATACTAAAATGCAAGCATTACCTCATCAAATCTATTCATCTAATACGTAGTATGTAGTAAAAGTTAAAGTCCTTTCTTAAATGTCAATTATTTTATTTGATTATTATTACATAGCATTATTAATATTACGTAAAAGTCAAGATAAGTAAGTCTGACATGAGTAAGTTAATTAGAAAAGTAAATATGAAAAGGTCTAAAATTTAATTTGTGCAGCGAAGCGTTTAATCAATAATTATGTACAATTTAATTAAGACTATGATGACTCGAATTTTCAGTAGATTTTTTTCTCATCAAAGATAAAATTAGCAAAAAAAATCCTGTTAATTTTATTTATAAATACTACGTACTACATAATTAACTTGAAGAAGTGTTTAATGTCTGTATTTATTTTATTTATAAAAACTGACCTTTCATAACCTCCACGTCCACCTCCATCATGACTTGACACGTAATGTCACGAATGTCACGACTCGTGACTCTACAACACTCTCGAAGATGCATGATGCATGTCCGCATTTGGTTATCAGTTCATGATGGATGGGAATTGATGTGATGTGACGTGATACAAAAATCATTTTTATTTTTATTTATTTACTTAGTACTAGTTTGTAGCTGGCAGAAAGCTGTAAGAATCTTACTAAGTAAGATAAATACTATTTTAACTAACCAAAAACTACAATATTAAATATTCCACTTTAAATAAATGCATACAATCTCCAATCTCTGCAAAGCAAATGGAAGTCCAGTCCAGACTCTGGACTGGACTGGATATGAAATGAAGATGCTTATGAAGATGTTTGTAAAGCTATGTTAACCAAATGACGATGATATCATCATACACTTAAATACATGCATAACATGACATAGATTAATTTTCTTCGGCTTATCAGCTTAATTAATGTTGTTTGCGTAAGTAAATAAATAAGTATGAATATGAATGAAAAACATGTTGATGTTAAAGACAGATATATGGACCATGCAACTTCCTCAAAAGCACAGATGAAGACGAATCTCAATTTCACACTCCAAGAATAAAAAAATAAATCTTCAATCTTTAGTCTTTGGCTGGCCAAGTTAACGTTAAAGTTAATTATCGTTAGTTAGCGAGCCAATTAAACTCTACCAGAAATCATGGGCTTCCTCCAAACCGTGCTTCGGCATTTATCGAGAATTTACAAATCTCATCAGTTCCTGGACATGGAGGTTGAGAATCTGGACCCGGTGCAGCTGGAATTCCGGAAGTTCCTTGAATCTCTCAGCTACCATCCTCTGTTAAACCATATTGTATGAACCTTATAAATATATAACAATTATCTTTAATTGTCTGTATAAAGAATTATCATTTTTTAATTATAATTTTAAGGTGATAGAAAACATATTTCTCTACTGCTCCACCTCCGACCTTTTGCGATTCCGGCTGGTCTGCAAATCCTGGCACCACATCGCCACCTCCAATCTCCTGCTGAAGGACTCTCTCCACCGCGTCGTTTCTCAAGAGGCGGACCTCCAGAAGCTTCTGAGTCTTTGTTCGAAAAACTCGAACTCGTTTCCAATCCAGAGTTTCTATATAAAGATTCCATCGCTTGGAATGTCTCAGATGTCTACCTCCCTGTTCAAAACTCTCTCTTTGCCCTGCGTCGTCTCGCTCAAGATTGTAATAGAGTCTAAGAATTTTCCTGGCACGGTCAAGACCATCTGCGGTCACATGAAGACCCTGAAGCACCTGGTCATCTACAGGATTCCCGAGCAGAGCTTTGAAGCACTTGGCTGTAGCGGTGGTGGTGGAGGGGGGTCAATGACCTTTGGAGTGTCATCAGGAGGTTCTGGAGGTTCCGGTTTCCTGGTTCAGTTTCGACTTCCAAATTTGATCAGCCTTACCCTGAAGAATGCGAAGCCCAGGAGAAATTTTCTGGCGACCTATGACCAAGCTGTTATCGAGCTGATCAAATCCGCCCAGGGGAAACTCGAGTGTCTCGAGTTTTGGCATTGGGGTTTGCTAACCAGGATTCTAAAGGAGGGGCAGTTTAACGGTGTCAGAAGCTTCAGAGTCGTTGGGGGTAAACTGAGCGAGCGAGACGTTTTGGTGCTCATTGGGAAACGGGGGTTGTGTCTCGACAAGTTTTCAGCGAGGGTGGATAAATCCGTGGGCAAGCAGTTGGTCACCGAGTTTCTCGACAAGAGGATTCGTGGGGGTGGAAAATTAAGTAATGAATAGTTAAGTTAATTATGGGCTTTTTTTACTAAATTACCTTAAAAATTAAATAATTATGCTTATGCTGTGGTATGATGTTATAAATTAGCTTAGTTAATTATTATGGGTCTAATTACTAATTTTAATCATTATAATAAATAACCATTTTTATTCCCATTCAAACCAAAGTAAACATAAATACACAAACAAGCAGAAAAATTAGTAAATCATAATTAAATCACTGTGATCAAAATCCTAATTAAGTTTAGACTATTCTTTAAAATAGTTAAATAATAAATTACATAACTAAAATTAATTAATTTTTTAGACTATTCTTTAATCTTTAGAATAATTAACTACATAAATATGTACAAGCATTTAAATTAAATTAAACTGAATTGAATCCAGTACTAAACTATTAACTCATTCCTTTCACAGATCTGATAAATTAAATAATTAAATTAAAAAATGTTCTGGTTTAGACTATTCTCGAGAATAGTTAACTGTTAAGTTATTAAAGTTATCTAATCTAAGTCTAATAAAAATTAATAAAAACTTTTTTTTAAATCTTAAATTAAGATTTTTTTGATTGACCTATTATAAAATGATTAATCAGCCAAGACATATCAGGTTAATTAAAGATTAATTAGACTAGATTGAAACGATATTCAAAGAGAAAGAGACATTTTCTTCGCGAAACGGAGCCAATTTTTGCTTGCGGGGGGCGCCCACGCGTTCTAGAGCCACTGCTGATGCTGATGAAGTTAAAGCGGCTGATTCCAACTCAGATGATGACGATGCTGCTGCTGCTGGTGGAGAATTTAAAGTAAAATTGAACGAAGTTGGAGTTAATGAGCCATTAAGATCCTGGTCAAAATGATTGGCATCATGATCATGATGATCATCACTGATGGTAAGATGGTTAACATTGACAACATCGTTCTTGTGGCTTTTCTTGTGGGCGGTTAGGCCATGTCGGGTGGCGTAATTCCGTTGACAAACCTCACAAGTGAAGGACCTCTTGGGACCGTGGGCGTAACGGGCGTGGTACTTGATTCCATTCGCGTTCTTGTACTGCTTCAGGCACACCGGGCAGTAAAACGGCAGCTTGTCCTCGTTTCCGGGATTCTGGATTCTTTGCTTCCGAACTCTTCAAAAAAAATCAAAAAAGTCAAAAAGTTTTTAATTACAATTAAAATTAATTAGTTAACTTTTTATTAGTGATTATTAATTAGTTAATTAACTCACTTGTGCAGACCCTCCTGAAGAATCCAAGTCTCGTGACTGTAACCTTCGGGAACGGGCGGCCCCGGGGATGTCTCGACTGTCTCCTTAATCTCGTGCTCTTCCTCGGAGGAAAGTTGAAGTTGACTTAGAGCTTGACTTTGCTCTTGAAGGGATGAACTTTGACCTCGACGACTTCCACCTCCACGTTTACCTTTGGTTTGAGCCTTACTTTGAGTTTGAAGAGGTTGATCAGGATCTGGTTTCACTTTGACTCCAATGGTAACTCCTGAAGCTTCTGGAGGTGGGGGTGGATGTGGCTGTGGAGGTGACGGTTGGACGCATGGAACCACGCACGAGAAGACGAAGCGGTGAAGATGACTCAAATCTTGACCTTGCCCTTGACCTCCAAGACCAAGACCGTTACTGTTAGTGCCATTGCCTTTAGAGTCGAAAGCTTTGCTCTGAAAGTAGATCGCTTCAACGGCGCCGTTCAGTCGGTTTACAATTGGCAGAATTTCTCGCTGGAATCCCATCGGACAGGGACAGCATGGATGACCGTTAGTCTGGTCACCTCCAAAGCCTACTGCGGGAACTGCGACGGTTGTAACGGCCGGTTGTGCTGGCGCCGCTGCTGGCACTGCATTCGCGATGGCCAAGGTGTGCTGCTGCTGCAACATGATCACAGATGAGTGGTACTGATAACCGCAATCCATAACTGAGTTAAAGTCAAAGGTCAGGTCAACGTCAACTCTCACTTGATGGTAGACTGGAATAAAATAAGATTAGTTCGGATAATTAATTAACAAATCATGAATACAGATCTTATCGGAATTAACTTAATAGACACTACATTTACTAATCAAGATTAATTAATGTTAATTAATTTTTTTTAAACCTTACCTGAATTTAAATGTTGAAGCCCGAACGCGAATTTCTTCCTTGCTTTTACAACTAATCTCGTCTTACTTAAAACCACCCTAATTAAAATCGGAGTGAAACTTAAAATAACTCGAGTTGGAAATTAATTAAAAGAGAAAATCTTGGAAATTCGAACAAAAAATTGCGAAATTAAAGTTTAACAGAGCTCAGTTAATCACCATCAGACTCAACTTGACGAGGACGAGACCTAGCTCAAATTAATTAACGGAAAAATCCAATTTTTTGGAATAAAAGTGAAGTCAAACAAAGGTCACTTCACTAAAAGGTCAGGTCACAGCAGAATCAGAATGAAACGTCTCCTTCCTTAGGTTAAGGTCACCGACCGGCCGAGTTCTTAGAAGCAGTTGTGGCTGTGGCTGTAACTTTACCAGGAATGACCCCGTTCGAATTCTCCTAGCTCCTCGATGATGATGATGTTGATGATGATGATCGTCACTCTCCATTTCTGAGCCGAGTCTTTTAAAAGTTTTTAAAATTTTGCAAAAAAATGCACCAATCAAAAAAACGCTTTTCTATTAAGTAATTAAAAACTGAATCGGTTTTCCACTTGATTTTCTATTTTCACAACTCAAAACAAACACAATAAAAAACAAAGGCTTAAAACATTAAATTATGCAAATGAGGGAAAATCACTTTTATTTCACTTGAATGAAGACTTTTTTATTTTGCTATTTTATGCAAATTAGGAGATAAAAAAGAAGAAAATGAACATTGGCATAGACAGACTGACGAGTGACGACTGGCTAAAAAAACAAGCTTTTGAACAGCTGCAGCTGCGCTGTGCTAGTGGTGGCTGCTTTTGACAACTTGAGTTCAAATTTGAGTAATGTGATGATGTTACAATTGTAAAGACATTAATTGAAAAACTTGACGGATTTAATTAATATAAAAACATTATCCAACAAACTCCGAAAAAGTAAAAAAATAAAAAAACGTGAATCCACAATTCACAAGATTAAAATTTCAATGCACGCACAACGCAAGCACGCCCACGCCCAATATCTTGTAAATGATGAACTCACTGAAGTTTTCTCTGATCTGACCCTTATCAATCAGTAAAGAAAAAAGTTTTTTTATCGTTGAATTTAATTATGAAAGCTTTGATTTGGTTTGACCTTACGTGGGGCAAGTTGACACGGAAGCTTGTTTTTGTTACAGTAATGAAAGACTAAAAGCCAATGACCTCTGACTATGACCTTTGAGTGATAAACTTTGAGTGCTTGCTTATAGAAGGAGGTGAAATGACCTTTAATTGATGTAATTGAATTAACAACTTTTAACAAAAGATTAAGATTCTGAGTTTGGCTCTTAAACTCTGCTTTTCCTTTCTATCATTATTGCCTTTATTAAACGCAATTATGATAGATGTATTAAGATAAATGCGATTTTTAATGAATCATAATATCATAATTAAATTCTTTATAATATAAACATGCCTTTTTAATTTAATAGTTAATTACAATTAACAAATTAAAGGACTTCATTAACTTTTGTATTTCATAAGGTTTTATAATGTAAATGTGTATAATACAGTTGAATTTAAATGCGTATACTTTCTGGTCTGGTAATAATTTGATTGAATTACAAAAGTAATTTAATTAATGATCAAGTACATTTTGAAGAAGTAGTTTGTTTTGTGATATTTCCATTATTAAGTACAGTACAATGATAATTAAGTTTAACTATTGAATTAACTAGCTGAACTCGGAAAGTAAATACATTCCCAAAATTAACTAATGATAATTAAAGAACCTATAATTAATAAACACCTATTCATTATAATATCGTATTTATGTATCACATGCAAATTAGGTATAGTTTTAATTAACTAACATACAAAAAAAATGTTTCAATATTTAACTAATTAATAACATTCTTTTTAACTAATTAACTAATTATTATAATTAATTAGGTTAATAATACAAATAGGAACAAAAGTATAGTTAAATAATACAAACAGAGATATATATTTAAATTTTTTAACAGCAGGTTGAAATTTAAGTTCAATGCTTTCCGTTTAAATGAACCACACCGGTTAATAATAAATCAGATTCACCAATTAAAAAAACTTAATTAACAATTCCAGCGTCTTTGGCCATTGAGTAGAAAATGGTTTTCTTGTTGTGGAGTAAACTGGACGGAGTATCGAATTCCTTGATTTCCCCTTTGTCAAGTACCATCACTCTGCAATTAATTAAACAAACACAATTAAAATTTATTTTTACATCTAAATATGCAATTAATTAAAATACTAGTAATTTATAACTAACCTTGTCGAGTCCATAATGGTATTAAGCCTGTGCGCGATGGTGAGCACAGTGCAATCGGCAAAGGCCGACCTGATCGTGCCCTGGATGAGGTCATCGGTCTCTAAATCCACCGCAGCGGTCGCCTCATCCAGCACGAGAATCTTGGTCTTGCGTAGCAGCGCCCTGGCCAGACACACGAGCTGGCGCTGCCCCACACTGAGATTTTCGCCGCCCTCGTTAATCTCGTGCAGGAGACCGGCGCCAAGTCCGCTGACGAACTGCTTCAGATGCGCGAGCTCCAGCACCCTCCAGATCTCCGCATCTCCATACCTCTCAAAGGGGTCCAGGTTGAACCTCAAGGTGCCACTGAAGAGCACCGGATCCTGTGGAATGATGGTGAGGCGACCTCTCACATCATGGAGCCCCAACTTCGCAATATTTTCCCCATCAATGGAGATGTGACCTCCAGCCGCCTCCACCAACCTAAACAAGCCCAAGGTCAGTGAACTCTTGCCTGCACCCGTTCTCCCCACGATTCCCACTTTTTCCCCGGGCTCGATGACACAGGTCACATTTCTTAACACCAGGTCAAGTCCCTCTCTGTACCGGGTCTGGTAGCGGTCAAAGGTTATCCGTCCCTGCGTTGGCCACTCTTTTTCCGGTTTCCTCTCCTCGATTTCCCACTCCGCCTCCTGGGGCGTTTCGCTGTACTCCTTGATTCTCTCCACAGCCACGATGTTGGTCTCCACGTCGGAGGTCATCCGGACCAGCCAGTTTAATGTCTGCGTGATTGACAGCGCGTAGCTCACTGAAAGTCCTACGGTGCCGGGGTCCAAGGTGTCGCGTCCCAACACCGCGAATAATCCCGCAAAAAATATAATCAGATTTCCAACCGTCTCCAATCTCACGGCGAGCCACCGATTCGCCACGATTGAGGGGAAATATGATTGCTGATTGTAGTCGACCTTCGTCTCGCTCTCCAGGATGAAAGGCAGCTGCTTCGAGTAAGCCCGAATGGTCGATGTCCCCGCAAGTGTTTCACTGAAGTGCGAATAAATTGGCGATCTGGACACGGACTCGAGTCTCTTTAACTGTCTCGAGGTCGCCACGTAGAATCTCTGCACCAGGAAGTAAACTATTCCCAGGGGCACAATCGCCGCCAGGAAAATCGGCGTGCTGTACGAAATCACTGCGATCGTTCCGAACACTTGGAAGAAACAGCGAAGCCACGACTTCACGTTCATTGGCAGCTGATTGTCAACGACGTCAACGTCCTTAGCGAATCTGTTTACAACTCGGCCGAGGGGCGTTGTATCAAAGAACTAAAACAAAAAATAATTATTATATTTAATTATACATTCATTTAGTTAATTATGCTTAATTAATTGTAATTAACTCACAGATGCAGGACTTTTCAGCACGTTGAGTAACATGATGTTGTGCAAACCCGCGGACGCCCTCAGCATGCCCATGGCCATCACAATGGCGCTGATCACAACGGCAATTGCTATAAAAAAATTTAAAAGCATAAGAAATAATTAATACACCAATTAAACATTTAAAACTAATTAATTATTTTTTATTTACATTGTCCTACGCCAAGGGCCCCATAAACTCCAAGGAACAAGTCCCTGTCGGAAGTTTCGGCAGTGCCATTCTCCGTCTTCTGATCTTCCGACCACCGCCCAAGCCACGCGTTGCCCCCAATCTGAAGCGCCTGTGCGATCAAGTGGAATAGTAAAGTGGCAATCATCAAGGGCATTCCAACAGCCTTAAAGTAATGGATGTAAACGTCCCCTTTGACGCTGCCAGTTTCCGCTTTCTCCGCTTCAATCAACTTTTCCTTGAGTTTTTCCCCGTCTTTGCTTTTCTCGGCGGACTGAGGCGTCCCAGAGCTTGAGCCGGTGAGAGACATTTTCTTCGCGGGACTGGGCGTGTGCGAGATGGAGCCTGACCTGCCGCTGTCCTGGGATCTGACTGAAGTTGATCTGGTCCGTCTCCTGGAAGAATTTTCTCCTGAGCCTGACCCATCCTCGGAAACCTGGGACTGCTGCCTTGCAAGAATCTTGTCGCGTCCTCCAAGAGCCTGCTCGAGCTCCATCACGACGTTCGTAAACTCCTCGTCAATTTCATCCGGATTTCCAAGATGCTGCACGAGAAAATCGGCGAACGCGCCTTTTTTCTTCAGGAGGTCCTTGTAAGACCCCTCCTCGCTGACACGACCGTCCTTCAAAACAATGATGTGGTCCATTTGAGGCAGATACGTGATCCCGTGTGTGACAAGGAGCCGCGTCTTTCCCTGAAGCAAACCCTTGGGACCCAGGACCTTGTCGAAGATGTGCTTGCCCACGTGGCTGTCCACCGCACTGAGGGGATCGTCGAAGAGGTAGATTTCAGAGTCCGAGTAGACCGACCTGGCCAAGCTGACCCTTTGCTTTTGACCTCCGCTCAGATTCACGCCCTTTTCCCCGATCTCGGTTTGGTCGCCTGCAGGAAGAATCTCGAGGTCCGGCTTCAACGCACAGGCGTCGATGATCCTTTGGTACTTCCGGGGATCATCATCCTTCCCGAAGAGAATGTTATCCTTGAGACTGCAGTTTCTTATCCATGCCTGCTGCGCTACATAAGCCAACTTCCCCTTCGAGACCACCCGACCTTTGACCTTGATCATTTCTCCGAGGATGGCTGATAGCAAAGAACTTTTGCCGCTGCCCACCGTTCCCACTACAGCGACGAGGTTGCCCTTCCTCAATCTTAGATTAATATTCTGCAGCGTTGCTTCTCGACCTTTGACCTCATCGTCCTCATCCTTGTCTTTATCATCCTTGTCCCATGTGAAAGTCCCGTCCTCCACAACAATAGGATCTTCCTCCTTCGAGTCATGCTCCACAGCCAGCTCATCGATTTCCTCCGCATTCAGGTATTTTCCAAGCCTTTTTAAACTCACCGACGCTTCCGCCGACATGACGAGAATCATCGGCAGCATCGTCATCGGCATTGACATGATGTTAAACAGGGTCAGTGATACGAACGCCTTCTCCGAGTCCAGGACGTTGTTCTCGTCCACCAGCACGTAGGTCGTGAATGTCACCAGTGCCACGACGAATGGGGCGCAGCTAAAAAAAAATAAAATTAATTTTTAAAAAACCTTAAGAAATTAACATTTAACTAAATAATTAAAACACTTACAACCAAAGAAAAGTGGCGACTGCATGAAGATAAGCGGATTTCTTCAGAACCTCCATTTCCCTCCCACGGATCTTCGCGATCTGGTCTTTGAATGAGGGTTCCCCTAAAAAAGTTGATTACAATTAAAAATTAAATATAACCATTTTTTGTATAGTTAATAATTATTTTAGAATTATTATTTAACTTACACGCATACAACTTGAGAACTTTGATCCCCGACAGAATCTCACTCATCAATTTGACCCTGCCGTCTTTGTTTTTCATCTGCTGCACATGCAACTTCTTAACGATGCCCGTTAACCATCCATTTAATGGAATCATTAAAACCATCACCAGAACCCCGGCTAAGACGCTGGGCCCCAAAGTGTCCCAGAGGAAGTAGAGACTCACGCTGATTTGGAATGGCGCTGACCACACCATGTTGAGATAAGCGACGAGGTCCATTAAACGCTGGGTGTCGACACTCATCAAGTTAACGATTTCCCCAACCGTCGACTCCTTTCTGGCGGCGTTTGAAATTTTTAGGGCCTTCCGGTAAACGGCGCTGGTGACACTTGACTTGATGTGCATTCCGAGCAGAAACATTTTGTGGAAATACTGGGCCAAGAAGATTGTCTGGACTATGGAGGTAGCGAAAAGAAGGCCAACGTAGATAAATCCCTTCCAAGATTCTTCCTTGGAGTCCCTCACGTAGCCAATCAATAAACTGAGGATTCTTGGGGGCACAAAGGTCAAACAGTCCTGGACGAACTTGAGACTAGCTCCGGCTAAGAACAGGGGACCGACGGTGGACACGAGGACTCTCAACACGGAGACGGGCTTTCCGGGATTTTTTCTGCGCTGATTTTCCCAGTTTTTTGCGAAAAGTGGGTACTGAGTGCGGGAAAGGTCGTCTTCGTTCAGTTCCCAGAGGTCAGAGTCCTCCAAGGGGTTGCGCCAGCCTTTCCAAGCCAAGGACTCGAACCAGAAGAAAACGAGCTTCGAGAGGTAGCTCGAGGAGCCCTCGGGACATGGTTTATTCTTCTTAGTTGAACTTTGACCTCCACTTCCACCTCCACCTTCTTGACCTGGAAACTGATATGTCAGAACCTCAGTGCCATTAGACTCTAGCAGGGCTATGGTTCCATTTCCATTGGAAACTGATTTGGAAGCTGTGGACTTCTGGAGCTCGGGAGCCGCGTCCGCCCAGCAATTCAGGAACAGCATGATCACAACTAGGGGAAAGTTAATCATCTGGATTTGAAAGTTGACCTTTGACTTCTGATTATCCCCAATGTCATCCTGATGTCTCAGAGCTGTCTGGAAGGGGAAGACCTCGCAAACGGTGGAGAGCACCCAGAAGAGAAACAAAACGCCGGAAGTCCGGACGCCCCGTGATTTGTAGAGGAGAATGAGGACAAACGTGAGGAGGTACGAGACCACCTTCACAATCGCCGAATAACGCTGCGCGTTCGATACCCTGATGTGTTTGTTGAGGTCATTTGAGTCTTCTTCATCTTCGAGACGAAATGTGAACGTGAGATGCGTCACTTGAGTGATGATCAAAGCCCAGGTTCCCAGGATTTTCAGAATTATCAATGGGGTCGTGGGGATTCGGAGGCAGGGATTTCCTCGCAGGGTCGAGATCACGCTGAACACGGAGAAAACCCAGAGGAAGGCACAGGGAATCCAGGTCAAGACTGTGACCTCGAAGCAAGGGGTGAAGTCGGGAGAGTCACTGTACCAGGTCAGGTTCGTGTCCTATGAACAGAAATAAATTGATAATTAAATTAAGAATTTAATTTAATGCTATTTAAAAATCTATTTGACTTAATTTTAGTTAATTACCCAGAACGTATTGTTTCCACAAAAATCGTCCATTTTTAATTGTAATTAATTAAGTAAGAGTGAGTTTGACTTCTTTCTGGGTGCCAGTTCACAGTTTTTTATCACGCGGTTTCTGTTTGGCTTTGGTTGGTGTTTGATAAATATTATCTAATTAAAGTCGCTGCTGAGTTTAGTTAGGTAATACTGAAGTTAATTCCCTTCCTTGTTATTAACAACATTAACGATGGGGCTGGTGCCGGTGAAGCTGATAACATTAACATTATCATATCAGGTTTTATCTCTTCGGGTCCGTTTCGTTCCTACACGGTTCCAGCCTTCCAGCTCCAGCTCAGTTTGGGCCACTGACTGATGACTGACTGTAAAAAAATTATAATTAAGTTTAAGTCCGTTATCTTTAACGATGTTCCATTCCATGTTATAATCTATGTTATGGAATTGTTTAAAATCAAAATGTTTCTGGATTGAGCATGCATGAGCACCGTTTTTCTCGGCGTCATCATCATTTCACTTGTGATTAATGATTAAATCAATATTTTACACTGCTGATATGATAATAAAATAAAATAAATTCTTTAAATACTTGAAAGTGAAGTAAATAACGAAATTACTCTTGAATTCATAAGGAATTTACTTAAATATTTCCATAAACTCACTCACGTGCTTTTGAATGCTTTTAAATGCATACGTGTTACAGATAACGGCAGGGGGTGTCTGTGTCTGCCGGTTATTAACTAACTTTGTTTTTAACGCAGTATGAATAACATATTAACTGTTTTGTGTTTGACTTTTTTGCACTTCACTAAACGATTAGAGTGATAAGTGATTTAGACAAAAAATTAAAACTGGTAAACTGGTAATAAACTGACTAGAGGTTTTACACACTCAATTAAATAGTAATCTATCACTATTAAAGTTAAAGATTCACATAGTTAGTAAAGACTCATCCTCCACCTCCACTTTCACCTCCGCCTCCAAAACGCATTTTTAACTGTTGAGAGAAAAAGCACGTCCAGTCAAGACCAGATGATTTCACATTCTGATCTAGTTCTAGGCTCAGCTTTGGCTTTGGCTTTGGCCCTATTCCAGTTTCCTTTCATTTCATATCCGGTCTTTTCATCAACAACTTCCACTTTGTGCTTTGAGTGCATGAAATGAAATGGAATGCTTTTGAGTTTGTGAGTTGAGTTTACGAAATTGCGAAACGAACACAAGATCAAAAACAAAAATGAAATGACTCACTCACTCATAGCATAACCAAGCCACATTCACATTTTTGTCTTTGTCTTTGTTTCGTTTCACCCCAAGAATTAGCTTTAGTAAATAATGCTACAATTATCTACAATTACCAATTATCATAAATATTCATTATCCCTGGAATGACCTGATGACCTCCACCTCCACCCATTAACTTTACTTCATTTGATAAAGTGATTAAAACGGTTCCATGAAGTTGTCCATCCATCTTTTATAACGCGTCGATAAAATAATATTAAAAACCGGCACGTTGCACGTTCATGTTTCACACAATTTAAATATGTTTGTGTGTATGTAGACTGGCGATGGTCAACAAATAACTATAATCATTATTAAATAAAAAACCATTTATTTCGATAAAGTATCAAAATTGTGTTTTTACATTGTGTGGTAGTAGCACAGTGAAGTGACAGTAAAAAATCGACCTTGGGAGCTCCATATAAAACCGAAGCCTTAGAGCCCCACTTTCATCATGTTATGTTTTATATGGAAGTGGCAATCATTTCTAATTATTTATAATTGATTATTTTTCCCCGAACACAAAAACTACATTGTAGACCCAGACCATCCATGAAAATGAAAACTAAATAAAACTAAAGGAAAATGCTGAGTCAGCTCAAGCTCAGCTCTTATTTAGGTTCTAGCCTAGCCTTAAATACCTAAACAAAGACAAATGCATTTTTGTCTTTAATATAAAAAATCAAAATTTTTACCTTCAAATTCCCGATCCAGTAAAACAAGTCCAGTTTGTATTCCAATTAACTCATATTTTGAAACTGTCTTTTAATCCTCTTAAGTAATTTAAGTCTTGTGTGATTATTTATCATTGATAGTCCATTCAACACAAATCCATTCACATTCACCACCGACATGCGACAGCGACACAGACACTCAACAGACACAACTGCTCCAAATGGAGCCGAAAGCCAAACTGAATTTAATGGAGCTTTGTCCATGTCTATTTATTTATCAAGGTAAAGGTAACGTCACAAAAACGTACTACTGTAACTCTGGCTGAATCTTTCTCTTGTTCATATTATGTATGTTTGTATTTCTCCAGGTAAAAATATTATTGTGTTCACAATGTGAACTTTACATTCACATACATTCACAATATCATAAGAACATTAACATTATTAACGTGTCCAACTTTCGTTCTCGGCCAGTCAGTGTAGATTATAGATTACATTAAACTAAACATTAGTGGCCAGTGGAGCATGAAAATGGGGATTTTGGCATAACTCAGTTTTATCTTTCATATGTTTGAAACGAGTGAACCTAAATATTAAAAGTCATATACAAAAGTAAAGTACTTAACAGCTTTTGGTGATAGTGTAACATGAACAGGAACGGAACAAGACGAGTGACGACTCGTCACTGACGAGTGATGTTGATGTTGAAGAAAATAATGACGTTTTGATAATGGTCAATAATAACAGACATGACGCCAGTGTGGAGAGAGAAACGTTTCAATATTTTCAATGTTTTCTTTTATCCAGGATTTCGTCAGTGGTATTTAATCTACTTTGTTTCACTCTGGTTCTAGTCTAGTCTCTTAATGTCTTAAATATTGCTTTTGGTGGAGTGTTCCATTTCAATGCTTGCTTATAAACGTAAAATCATTATCAATTATCAGTTTTACATATCACAGAACAAAAAGTTATTTGGAGAGTTAAAGCAAAATATGAAGAGTCATTGCATTGTCATCATGTGGTCAAACTAAAACACAATCACGTTATTGAATGTGCCATGTGTCAAATATTAAAATTGTTTTCATGTAAAAATTATGTAATTTGATGTGATGAGATGATGAGAAACGTATGGCAATAAATGGTGAAATATTGCCAGGATTTTCGCGAACATTCTTTCCATCAATACAGTAGTAATTATTTAAAACATGTTGATGTTGATGCATAAGCTGAGAAACGTTATGGGATGACAAAGCAATTTGTTTCTTGAAAAATACTTTTTCTTTCGTTATTTACTTACACCTCAAAATTACTACAAAAATACACCACATCATTACATCGAATATTTCATGTTGTTTTATGATGACATTGACTTGTCTTGAAAGACTGACATTAATACATACATACCTACTAAAAAATGCTTTTTTTTGCTGATACTTGTGTATTTTTTTTGCGATTTTTTATTTTTGCCGACTGTCTCAGTCTCATCTCATTCTGAGTCTGAGCTTCCACTTATTCAGCTTCTTTCTTAGGGTTAGGGCCGTTAGGGGAAACCGGCGGAAGATGCATATTATTATATTCATGTTCTCGTATATTTGGAAAATTGTTATTGCATTGTATTTTGTATTATCATGTAAATGTGCTTGGGGGAACAAAAATGAGTTATTCTCAAGCACTAAGCACATACATAAATATCTACAAAGTGGATGTGGGTACGAGGTGACTGAGAATGTGAATGTACTCACATTTCAAGGTCACGCGTGTACCTAGACGTTTCTTCAGAGTTTGGCTTTGGTTACCGGCTCAGTTTTGTTAGATGCAGAGACATACATACTACCGGCTTAGGGCTTACATTGAAATGCTCATGATATATAATATGATCACAATGTCATGAATGGAATGAAATTGTTTGTAACCATCAAACCATCTGTAAAACTCTCTGTAACTTTAACTCGATTGTTGCTCGTTCTTGTTCCTGTTTCACTTCCACATAATATGAAAATGACATGAATGTGATCCTGAGAAGCTGAACTTGGTTGCATAATGTTGCATAATAATGATGTTGCATTGGAATTGTCTCATTTTCATTTCCCATCTTTTCTCTGGATGGGGGTGGGGGCGTTTCCCGAATCTCAGTTAGAGTTTTAGGACAAGAACAAAAGTCTTTAATACCAACCAGACCGTTAAGGTTAAATACCGTTACTGACCCCGGAAGTTAAGCGATAAAAACCAGAAGAGTCAGTCAGTGTATTATAATACACAGGAAGTTATGGACAACAAAGTTTTGGAACAATGTGTGACGTCCACAAAGTCGTTATGTGACAATAGTGACACCAATGGAGGTGTGACTCTGACATGTACACGTGATCAACGTGACACTGTCAGTGACAAGTCGGGCTCGGATAAGGTAAATAAAATAACATTGAAAAACTTAACTAAAACGTCATTTTAAAGGTGACATTTGTAATTACATAATTGGAAAACTTCATTCGACACTGGACTCGAGAGATTTTAAATTCGCCTAATCAATCAATCACTAATCATGATTAAGATTCAAAACTGATGTTTTGAGTATTTAAGTTGAATCTGAAATGTTTTGCAGATTTGCAGATTTTATCTATGTATATACTTAATCTTTGCAAAAAGTGTCACGAGGATAACCAAATCTGACTTGACATGGTTTTTATAAAAGAATTTGCATAAACATCATAAAAGTATCGTAAATTACTTATTTAACTGTCAACAGGTAAACATGATTATAATATGGATTTTAGTTAATTGGTTGAGATGAGACTGACTGGATCTGGAAACTTTTGTGATTTGACCTGCTCACTGATGTGATATGATGCATGTCATGACTGATGAACGAACGACCTGTTTTTTGGTACATTTTAATAACAATTGTTTTGAGACCTTACAACAATACCTACTTATTTATTTAATCATAATTTATTGCAAATATTAATCAGACAAACAAAAAAGATTTTTGCACACACCACACAAATTCATTTTCACTTGACAAGGGTGTGTGCGGTGCATATTTGATTGACATACGCCAATTTGTTTAGATTACGATCATTATCATTATCATATCTGAAGTTAGTTATCAAATCAAATTGTCACAATTAAATATTTAACTAACTACATGGTATGGTATTTATCATCGCCAGTTAATTATTTTTAAATACAGCACCAAATCGTATTTAAGGATCGGTATATTTTTTTCTTAGATTGTCATTCAAAGTGGTGCTTGATTCAAGCGAGCAACAAAACTGGTGACAATTAAATTAATTGAAATTAACATTTTTATTAAACTTCATTTAAAAAATGGCATCGATTCGAATTTTACTCGGATTTGCATTTGTAATTTAATAAAACAGTTAAAATTAGTTAATATAATTTTTTTATTTAATATAGTTGCATAATCATTTTTAATTGCTTTTTATGAATCTTTAGGCTTTGGCAATCTCATCACTGCAATTAACCGAAAGCCAAGAGCTTCCAACGGTCTACGAGTACTTCGCCAACTCTACCGTTACTACCGGCCTCATAGCGCAGAATCGACGGTTCACCCTTAACGGTAAAAACCTGCGTCTGATTTCCGGCGCCATCCACTACTTCCGCGTGCACCCCTCGCTATGGCGCGACCGCCTCCGGAAGCTGCGTGCTTTGGGCGCCTACGCGGTGGAGACCTACGTCCCCTGGAATCTCCACGAACCAAGAAAAGGTCAATTCGACTTTGGAGGGGATGTCCATAAAAATGATTTCAGCGAGTTCCTGGACATCCGGAGATTCCTGAAAATCGCCCAGGAAGAGGACCTCCTGGTCCTTCTAAGACCGGGGCCCTACATCTGCACCGAGTGGGACTTCGGGGGTCTTCCATCGTGGCTCCAGCGGGATCCCGAGATGAAGGTGAGGGAAAACAACAAACCGTACCTGGAAAGGGTGAAGATCTACCTGGACCAGTTGCTGCCACAGGTTTGGGACCTCCAGTTTACCAGGGGCGGCCCCATTGTCGCGCTCCAGATTGAGAATGAATATGGCTCGTTTAGTCCCAGACACAAGGAATATCTTCAATTTGTCAAGGACCTGTTCGACGCCCATGGCTTCAGGGAATCACTTTACTTCACCAGTGACAATGGATTCGGCGGCTCGGGATTTGAGGGCGGGTTGGAGGGGGTACTCCAAACCGCGAATTTCGCCACGAATCCTGGAGCACTGTTCCAGAGACTCAGAGAGGTGCAGCCGGAAATGCCAGTGATGGGGATGGAGTTCTGGTCAGGCTGGTTCAACCACTGGGGCGATGAGAGACAGGCAGGTAGTAAACCAGAGAACTTTGCTGATGTGCTCCAGCAGATTTTCAGGGATTGGGATGGCTCCGTTAATTTCTGTGAGATAATTAATTTAATTTAACTAATGATAATTAGATTTTAATTTTAAATTTAATTTTTTTATAGACATGTTCCACGGTGGCACCAACTTTGGATTCATGGCCGGTGGCAACAGCATGGGCGAGGCGCCCTACATCGCCGCCGATGTGACCAGCTACGGTAATTGAATTAAAATCTTTAATTACAATTAACTAATTATGATTATATTTCATTAAATTGTTTTTTTTTGGTAGATTACGACGCTCCTCTAACGGAAGCCGGTGACTACGCATTCAAATACAACCTGGCATCAGCCCTCATAGCCGAGTACGCCGACCCCCTCTTACGACGCCCAAGTCGACCTCCACAATCCGATAAAGTGGCTTACCCCACCCTGAAGCCTGAGGTGTTCCTGACCTACAATGATTTAATTGACCAGATCCCAGATTCAAACAAATTCCGGCTGGAAAGTCCCACCTCGATGGAAAATCTTCCGATGAACGACGACAGCGGTCAAAGCTTTGGCTACGTGATCTACCGGAAGACGATGGACATCTCGGTAACAGACATGACCTTGTTTAAGGGGTCATGGCCCAGGGACGTGGCGTTTCTGCTGGTGGACGGTGACCTTGTTTACCCCAAAACTGACGATTACTGGGTAAATAGTATCAAAGAGGTGGAGTTTAGGGTGGGTCACACGGGAAGTCACACGGTTGACCTTTTAGTGGAGCCGTTGACCCGTGTCAACTTTGGGGGTGCGGGAGACTTCGTTCAGCAGAAGGGAATTGCGCCCGTGCACCAGTCCAAGATCGAGATCAATGGCGCCCCAGTGGGCGAGGTGGAGGTGATCGCGGCAGAGTTTAATAACGCATGGGTCAAGGGTCTCAAGGACTTTAGACAGGTGGAAAACTCAAGTGTGGCTTTGAAGGGCCCCGTTTTGATTCAAATGACCTTCGACATAAGCGATGAGCCGAAGGACACATTTCTCGATATGCGCAGCTGGAACAAGGGGGTCGTCTTTGTGAACGGGTTTAATATCGGCAGGTACTGGAAAATTGGACCGCAGAGGAATCTGTACGTTCCAGCACCACTTTTGAAAACGGGACAAAATACGGTATTTAATTATGATTAAATCTAATTGCAATTAAAATTAACTTTTTAAATATATTTAATGCTTTTTTGTTTCATTCCAGATTACCATTTTCGAGCAGCTTTTGGCCCACACAGAAATCGTATTCAGTGACAAGCCTGATCTGGGCGAGCCGCCTTATTAATTACTTAGTGAAGATAAGTTAATTAAATTGCCAACAAATAGTGTCATTTTAAAATAACTTTATTTAAACTTAATTGTTCTGTGTCTGAAATTGCACGTTTTGGTATTTATACATACATATATATATAACAGTACCTACAATTATACATTTACATATGTACGTTTAATGTTGGTTAACTTTTAAATATATATTAACAATTAACAAATTTCTCACATAGCTTAGTGTATAGTATTTTATGTAAACATGTACAACTTTAGTTATTGCAAACTCCATTTTAAAATCAAGAGTAAACTTAAATGAATTAAAAGAGAATCAAAATCAGTCAAACTTTTCAATTCACTGACGACTTCATTTCATACATATTAACATAAATTATAATTAAATTACAAATTAATTTGAGTTAACTTCCGCAGTTTGTTCAAGCCAAAACAAAGCTTAACCATTTAATTGTCCACAAACAAATTAAGTAGTAATTTTCTAAAAATAATAATTATTTTATTTATGCCTGTCAAAGCTTCAAAAATCGATGGCTGTCTTTGACTTGCATTTTTAATTAACTACTTAAAAAAATTATTATGCGTAAATTTAATACACAGAGAAATAAGATTTTTTTAATTAAAACTTTAGTTAAGTAATTGTAATATGCATTTAATTAATTATTTTTTAGCAAAGAAAATACAAAGGGCTCCGCTGGTAGATTTCATTTCAACATTTTTTGTCTTGAATCTTCAATCATTTTATTTAACAACAATTTATTAACAACGGGAATTTCCATAATTAACTTAATTATCCATCATAATCAAAATCATATTATGTCAAATCAGCTAGTTAACAGCAGCTGGAAAACGAAGATCATTAGTTTGCAAAGCACATTAATTAACTAGATTAACTAGTTTTTCTTAATTATCCTTAACTAACGAGATTTTTTTTACAAACAGTTCATCTGTCAAAGTTAATTACAAACTTAATTGTGCACAGTTATCTAGTTAATTATACATCTTTATATTGATTATTACAATTACAAAAATTATTTTTTATACAGTAGAGTACAAAGGCGGTAACGAATTTCTTGTCTCTTTTCAATCATTAACTAATTATCATGATCATTATCTGTGAACAATTAGAGAAATAGTTAATTAAGTATCTACTTTAGGTAGATTTACATGGAACTTTAATTAAATGCATTTAGGTAATTTGAAATTCTTAATTACACTCGATAATCCGTAAATTGCATAAAATTCGTCTTTTTCATTTAATTAATTGTATTGTATTAATTAATAATCAAAATGCAGAAAAATCAGTCGCAGATAGAATAATTTTTACAATCTACATAATTACATCCATTATCATTAAAATCAAAATGGCTTGACAACAATTTCAAGCTTTTTGTTAATAAAGTGGCCCAGTAACTTATGCTTTTATACGAACTCATCTTTGCTTGATAATTGGGGGCAGAATCTTAAAAATTGC